>RWGY01001123.1:0-152823 GCA_007726485.1 Eragrostis curvula | reverse complement strand
CCAAGCCTCAAATGGCGTCTTGCCATCGAGTGCCTTGGTGGGCGAGCGGTTTAGGAGGTGAACTGCCGTCATCACCGCCTCTCCCCAGTAGATTGCCGGCATGCCCCTCTACTTGAGGAGGGCACGCGCCATGGCCACGACCGTCTGGTTGCAGCGCTCGACAACGCCGTTCTGCTGCGGGGTGTACGGCGCGGAGAAGTGCCGCTGGATCCCCTCGTCGGCACAGTACTCTGTGAACTCGGTCGCCGTGAACTCGCCGCCGTTGTCCATGCGCAGCACCCGCAGCTTGCGGCCACAGTCCTTCTCCGCAGCAGCTTGAAGGTGCTTGATGGCGTCCGCCGCATCACCCTTGGTGTGGAGGAGGACTGCCCACATGTAGCGGGAGATGTCGTCGACGAGGAGGAGGAAGTAGCGCATGCCTCCTGGAGTGGTGGGCGTCACCGGCTCGCAGAGGTCGCCGTGCACGAGCTCAAGCCTCTCCTTGGCTCGAAAGATCGACTGGCGAGGGAAGGGAAGTCGCCGCTGCTTCGTCAGCACGCAGGTGTCGCAGAGCTGCTCGACGTGGTCGATGCGCGGCAAGTCCCTCACCATCTCCTTGGCCCCGAGCTGCTTCAGGGCCTCAAAGTTGAGGTGCCCAAAGCGCTCGTGCCACCGCCATGCGTCGTCGTCCCGCCGGGCTACAAGACAGAGTGGCTGCGCCACGTCGATGTGGAGGACGTAGAGGCGGTTGCTCCCCATGTTCACATTCGCGAGAAGGCGGCCACGAGCATCCCAGATACGCAGGAGGCCGTCCTCGATCTCCACGCGCGAGCCGTTCTCATCCAGCTGTCCCAAGCTGATGATGGAGTTCCTCAGCGCGGGGATGTAGTAGACACCAGTGAGCAGCCGGTGCTCGCCAGTCTTGGCGACGAAGATGACGGAGCCGGCGCCCTCGATCTCCACAGCGGAGGCGTCCCCGAACTTAACGGAGCCTCGCACGGTGGTATCCAGGTCGGAGAAGAACTCGCGTCGACCGGTCATGTGGTGGGTGGCGCCGGTGTCGAGGTACCATCCGTCGATCTTCTCATCACTCAAACCCTTCCCGAGGAAGACGTGAGCGTGAGACTCGTCGAGGTGGAGGAGTGCCGGGTGGGAGAGAAACAGGGGCGGTGGCAATTTCGTGATTTTTGGAGAAACTGGGAACCCTAGCTCTGATACCAATTGTTGGCCCAAAAGGGAATGATTTCCAATATTCTCAGCCCAACAAGGGTTCAAAGGGTACATATATAGAGAGTTCAACATAAGGATCTAAATGCAAATAGATAAAGATAGGGGTGCCAAACATATGCACCATCAACTATACTTAGAGACTTATTCTTTTAGGGTAGACATTGTTAAATATCCAATTGTTTCTTGTCACCCAGATGCTCCAACACATAAGTATAATGATATCCATATAGCAGCTGAAATTGATTTTCCTTTTGAGGAGCCTAATCATTTGCATTGAAGATAGATGATGAGGCATAGATAGGCCTATTGACTGCCAGCAATCTTTAGCAAAGTTGCACCTTAAGAAAAGATGCCTCAAAGTCTCTTCTTTCTGGAGAATGCATAGTTCACATGTGTAATCATTCAGTTGCATATGTCTTCTTCTTAATACCTCTCTTACATTTAACCTATCCTTCATGAACAGCCAAAAGAAGACTTTGTGCTTTGGCTGGCAGGATGCCTTCCATAACCATTTATAGGCTGGATGGACAGACAAATGCCCCATTAGAGCCTTGTATACCCGAGCTGCAGAGTATGTAATTTGACCTCCCAGACATCATTGATATTCTGAATTTCCATGTCTGCTAGCATTTCTTGAATTGCTTGCAGTTGTTCAAAAGCCTGGACTGATAGTGGCAACTGAAAAAGTGATTCCAGATTTTCCATGCTTAGTACTTCCTTTAGAGTGATGTTGGCATTCTGAGCATAAGAGTACAGTTGTGGGCCGGCATGTGAGTTTGAGAACACCTGTATGCCATAAATCATGCCAGAACAACACTGTTGCTCCATCTCCTGGTGTTACCCTGGCTATTCCTTTGTACTGACCTAAAAGCTTGACTATATCCCTCCACCAGAAGGAACCTTTCTTTTGTTGCCCTGGCAGCTTACCATTTGAGTAGTAGTTCTCCCAAAGCAGCTTAACCCATGGCAGATCAGCTCTACTATAGAATTTATGAAGCATTTTCATTAGCAGTGCATCATTCTGCACAGATAGCTTCTTGACTCCCAGCCCACCTTCACTTTTAGGCCTTTGCGCCATATTCCAAGCTGCCAATGGTGGCTTTTTCGCATTTAAATCTGAACCCCTCCATAACAAGTGCTTCCTATATGTGTCCCACTGTTTAATGATAGTCACATGTATTTTATATGTGCACATGTGATAAGTTGGCATAGATGACATGATAGAATTGACCATTTCTAGTTTACCACCTTGAGTGAGAAATTGAGCACATTCCACCAACCCAGGTAATTAAGAAGTCAGCCACTGATGGCTTTGTGAGGCCAAGGGGTAAACCAAGGTAAGTGAAAGGCATAGATCCACCTTGACAACCAAAAGTATTGGTGAGTATTTCCATTCTCTCTGGACTCACATTAATTGGGACCATCATAGACTTGTTATAGTTGACTTTGAGCCCTATCGATTCAGCAAAGGTGTGAAGTAGAACCTTTAGAACTACTAATTGTCTTGGACATGCCTCCATGACCAACATTGTATCATCAGCATATTGGACTATTGGGAAGTCAGCTCTAGCTCTAATTGGGATTGACAGATTGAGTAATCCAAGATTCACATCCACCCAGTGGCTCCTCCCTTCTTCATTAGTGTGCTTCACCAGGAGGCCACCGATACCATATGGGCAAGCACTGTGACCACACCGGGGTCTGTGTGCGCGACGATGCCCATGGTGTGCTCGGGCTCCGGGCACACCAGGTAGTAGTGGCAGACCATCACCTTCCCCTCGAGGCAGAACGCCTCCTCTAGTGCCGTCGGGGCAAGCCCGAGACCCTCGAAGAGGAGCCCCAGCATGGCGCGGCCCATGGCGGTGGCGTGCGCGTCCCACTCGAGGATCTCGTCACGGCAGACGACCGGGATGCGAGCCGGGTCCGCCGGCTAGGGTCCAAACCCAATATGGATGCTGTCCTACCAGCTCGCCGCCAGGGAGCGGGACAGGTCGACGTTGGAGGAGTAGGAGGCACCGTCGGCCATGGCGCGGCCGTAGTGGACGGCGTGGTTCGTTGAAGGCGCGTACGGTGTCGAGTGCCCGCGCGGGGTAGTCGTCGGGGACGGCGAGGGCTTGGTGGAAGAAGCCCCAGTCGCGGGTGGCCTCGGCCGTGGCGGTGGCGGCGACCGACTAGGGGAGGGAGAGGTCGACTACGGGGATGGAGACGCCGGGAGAAGAGAGTGGCGCGGAGGCGTACGGGTCCGGGTGGACGGAGGAGACGCCCGACTCGACGAGGCCCCGCACGCCGGTGCGGGACTCGTCGAAGGCCATGAGGAGCGCGGCGCGGTCGGGCTGCAGAGATGGGGAAGCCATGGCCGCTGCCGTTGGGTCGTTCGAGGCCGCAGGAGTTGCGTGGAGCGGAAGAAGCTGAAGCCGGGACGGTTGGTTGGTTGGTGGGCCGCCAGCACGGCGACTTCTTATCCCCAGTCGCCATCGTCCATTTCGTCCTCCCCGCCCACCCGAGCATGCAATAGAGCAACCTCTCGACGACGACGCCCAATGTAGTCCACTGCACGCGGAGCAAAAGCACATGACGGATGATTGTGAGGACGCCGAGAGCAGCGCCATCGCGCCCGGAAGCGGGCAGGGAGCCACGACGGCTGTTGACGGTCGTTACGGCACGATTTTGACCGTCAAATACCTGCACAAATGGAATCAAAGTAAACACCAAACATAGTGGTAGGAGTTTATTACTAACGATTTCCACGAGTGTTGGTGAATTTATGGGTGCAGGTGCAATCAAGATGAATCCTATACAAACCCGAGGGAAAAGAGGCCCAAAACTCCAAATCCTGGAAACACAGTTTTTCCCGGAATAAAGATATCTTCCAAGGGCCCAATAACCGAGAGAAATACTCAAGTCTACCCATAGCACTCGGGACCAAGGTCAAGGAACAGAGGAGAGGCCACCTGCCAAGGCCCAGCCCAGGTGGGGCCAGCCACAGGTCGGCCGACCCCCCCTAGCTGGGTCGGCCGACCCCCCCTAAAGCCCATTGAGGCCCACTCTCCTATGGCGGTTCGCAACCGACGTTGCAATGTCGGTTCCCCCTGCAATCAATGATACCACCTCGCGGAACCGACTCAATTCCACCGACCTCGGAGGCTATATAATAAGGGGTACCCCCCTCCTCTCATGAGACAACACAAGACAACACACATTGACACCAAGAGGAATCCATTCTCTAGCATTAGACTAGTCTCTAGGTTGTAGAGGAGTATAGGGGAGAGTTTGGTAGAGGAGAGGGCTGTCCTCCCTTTGTTGGGACTTAGCCCAATCTTGTATCTTGAGGATACTTGCTAATAATATATCGTTCGTTCGTTGTTCGTTCATCGTTCGTTCGTCGTTCATCTCATATTAAGTAAGTATCAAGGTCCACCTCAATAGAATTATCTTCTTTGTTCCTCATGCCTTATGATTGTACTAGTATGATAGCCATGTGCTTTCTATGTGGTTGTTATCTAGTCATGATTGGTTGCTTCATGCTTGACATGTCTTTATTCATTCGTTTATGTCCTTACACTCGATTCATGCATGAAGTGGTGAGACATGCTCGGGCCCATAACTTGTTAATCCGTAGGGTTAGAGTTATGTGTGATATAGATCGTAGCTTGTTAATCCGCAGGGTTAGAGTTACGCATGTCTCACCCATTTACTTGATGATCCGTAGGGTCAAAGTCATGCATGTTCTAGCACTTGATCTGTTGATCCGTCGGGTCAGGATTAGGAGTACTCTTATTCCCGACTTGATGATCCGAAGGGTCAAAGTCCCATGGGAATCGAGAGTACTGTTTAGCAATGTGAGCATAGTGCTTAGGTTGATAAACAGCTTTGGGTGTTTGGTTGTCTGCTTGAACAAGAGAAGGTCTGGCAGCAAGGACTTAATTGCCTTGCTGTCACGTGACCCTAGGACTGGCATAGGGACTTAATAGCCCTAGTGTCACGTGTCCTGGTAGAGGGTTGCCGGTAGGTGGTGACAGCCCTGCTGTGCTTAATCCTCTTTGTTCTACGGTAGATAGCCTTGATTGCCTGGTAGAAGGAATACCGGTAGGTGGTGACAGCCCTGCTGGTTACCCCCCTTGTTCCAGGTTGACATAGAGCTTAGACTTGTATGTGTTGCATGAGCAGGAATATAAGAAGTACATAAGGATCCATCTCGGCTCTCTTCTTAACCCCGCTTAGCCTAGGCTTAGTTCTAGTGTTAGATTGGATTGCTCTGGTTGTGTTGTCACACTACCCCTACCATACTTTTATCCTTACCCCTGTTTAGACCTTGGTACATTATTAGTTATGTGATTATGAACTTTGCTATCTCGTAAACCACCGCCTTCCCTGTGGAAAATACGATACCCTTGAATACTCACGGGTGAAGTGCTACAACGGTATTCTCCGTGCGCTTGCGGATTTATTTGTGACCGTAAGAAATACCAACAACGGCGCAGAGGAACGGGGCAGGGCCGATGGCGCGCAGCTCCGGTCGCAACTAGTGAGCAGGGTTTTATAAAACAGCGGTAAACTGACCGGTTACCCGAAAAACAAGAAATCCCGTCCGGTCCGGTTTATCGGTTTTCATGTTTCCGAATTCAAAATTTAAAAATAAAATAAAATTTGAAACAAAGATATGTAACAAAAACTAGCTAAATTTTGCAGCGCAATGGTCAAACAAGAACACAAAAATTCGATCGTTTGATGGGTCAAAAAAATCAAGCAAGCTTTCTGGGTTGAAAAAGGAAGAAAATTTTTTCAAACTAGCAACCTTTCTCGATTTGTTTTGACCGAGCAAACGATCAAATTTTTGTGTTGTTGTTGCACCATTGTACTGCAAATTGCATCTGGTTTTTTTTCCATATTTTTTTAATTTTTTCTGATTTTCTTTTTTTTCACTTTTTTCCATTTTTTCTTTTAAACCTGCTTACCGAAATTTTGTAAACCAAAAATTTCGAGTTGTTTACTCAAATTTCGTCATTTGGATTTTAATCAATTTTTCGACCGGTTTTTTCGGTAACCGGACATCTTGGTCCAGCCCGGTTTTCCCAGTAAGAAAGTTGACTTATCGGTGGGCCCAGGACTTACGAGCCGTGGGTTTCCTCATTCCAACTAATAGACTTTCCTAGATTTTTTACGAGATAAAATATCACGCAAGTTTTCTAGGTTGAAACAGGAAGGGGAAAAAAACAAAATTTCAAACTAGCAACTTTCCTCGATTTTTTTGACTGAATTTTTGTGTTGTTGTTACACCATTACGCTGCAAATTGCATCGAGTTTTTTTTACATATTTTTTCAAATTTAAATTTTTGCACTTTTCCCATTTTTCCTCTTTAAACCGGTTTACCGGAAACTTTGACTTTTTTAATTCAAATTTCGTTTAAATGGTTTCCGACCAATTTTTTCGGTAACTGGACATCTCGTTCCGGCCCGGTTTCTTCGGTAAGAACAGGATTGCAATTCTAGCTCGTGATTTGTAATTAAGTTGACTTACCAGTGGACTCAGGACTTACGAGCCGTGGGTTTCCTCGTTCCAATAAATAGACTCCATTTACTTACGAGATAACAAATTTTAAGTCCTGATGACGATGGACTACACAAAACAATTTCATACGATTTTTATACAAAAGGTGACAGCATTTTCTGATGGTAACCGGGCGAGAAATATTGTAGTCCCCGTCCATGTATTACAAAATGGTTTGGCTTTCAATGTTTACATACAAGTTTTAAATTGCCGCAACCCACAGCCGTAAAACATGCTACAGCAAAAGGCACAGACACAGGCTGCTGTTCAAAGCTCTTCCGATCAGAGCCGTAGGTGACAACATCTGTTGATTTACAAGATTTTTATCCAAAAGGTGATAACATTTGCTGTTCTCCCTCTAGGTAGAACTAGAAAATGGCGCAGTTTGTGCGCCACGTGGACCATTAATTTGGAAACCCATTGTAAATAATATATTTCTTGAAAATGAAGATATTTAAAATTAATAATGATGACACAATGCGGTGTAGTGAAATACATTATTATGTCTTTGGAATATGCATGCTTTCTTATTTTTATATGCACAAAATTCAATGGAAATTAAGTTGTTTCTGTCAATTCCTAATTCATAAGAAAGAAAAATGATAGGTCAGACTATTTCTTGCAAACTAAATATTTTGACGATCATACTCCTATATTGGTGAAATAATTTTTAATTTCAAAGAATTATTTAGTGAAGTTTTGTATGAAATAGGCCATTTTCTTCTTGGCAAGAAGACAAAATGAAGCGTGTTCGGAAGGCTGTGCTAATGAAGTTGGGTAGAAGTTTGGAGAAGAGGAAAGCCTTTGTTTTGAGATATTAATCAACTTTGGTCTGAGAAATACATATACACCACACTTAAAATTGACCAATTAATTTAGCAAACTTAATGCAATTTTGTTTATTCCATTTATTTGTCCTCAATTGTATTATGTTAATAATAGCAAATGCTTAGATAAATACTCCTTTTGTTTCAAAATAATTGACGTTTTAGCTTTTGGCAGGTAGATTAAGAAAAGTCGGTAAAGGTTGGTGCATATGATACAAGAAGGAGAGAGATAGGGATATAGAGATGTATTGGGAAGAGAGAAAGATACATTGAAAAGTGAGAATGCCAATTATTTGAGAAAACTGGAAGAGACTAGGATGCCGAGTAAATTGGGACAGAGGGAATACATAGGAGATTTGCATAATTATTTGACCCTAAAGATATAACAAATAGAGTATTAATCCGTCGAGATGGCTCTCATCCAGGGCCTTAACATGTCGAGAATCGTGCACAGGTTCTGGATCCACGGAGCTCAGACGAGTAGGTCTGATCTAGTGCCGTAACATGTCGAAAAAACTATTTAAAATTCACTAACTTTACCCTAATTTTGTTAATTATTTTGAAAACAATATTATTTAAACATTATACTGTATTATAAATATAAATTGTTTAAGACAAGGAGCACTAACAAAATTCTCGGGCTGGTTTTTGGTCAATTTAATTTGGCCTGCTAGATTATTCTTTTCTACAAGAAAAGATTTATTGGGCTGATTTTAAGCCCATGGTACCTAGAGTGTAGTCACACCATTTTACTCTTCATCGTCCCTCTTCATCTGCGTCCAGGTGAATTTCATATACATCAAGTTTCACCGACGATATTACAACAAGGCCCTCGATCAACCTACGCTATTGCAGCGAGGCCCTTACTGCAGCTCTTCGATAGTCAGCCCGTCGTTAGCTTGTTTTGTAGCCTCTGCTTTGTTATTTACAAGCATCTTTACCCACTTAGGGGTGTCATGTAACCTGAAGGGATTGCATCCCTTCTCCCTGTAGTCGGTTTTAAAGGTTTAATATACATGAGTACTACTTTTATCAAAAAAAAAAAAAAGCAGTCAAAGTTCACAATCAGTGTTTATTGGTTGATTGTTCTCCTATTATCTTCCTTACGAATTGTCATGACGCTGAGTACAGTTAAGTTCAGACAGCTATTAGTGACTCAGTTTTTTTTCTTAGGTAACAGGGATTAATTTCTAGTTGAGTACTCTTTCTATTTCATCACGCGAATGAAAATATCCCCGCATTTTAATCGAAATCTGTAGTTGGCTAGTAATTCAGTTGGGCACTCTAAACTCGCATTATGAGAAGCTCATTTAAGTTCTTCGCAAAAAAAAAAAAAAGCTCATTTAAGTTGAGGTCAAGGAGAAAAACTGACAGTGAAGAAAATTATCTGTTGGAGAATTAAAACTATCTAGCGTAGAGTTTTGAATAAGTCAGAGCAGATTATATTAGCTTGTGCCATGTAACATGATTTTCGTGAAAATCAAGGTTAAGGATTGCATAATTAAGAACCTACGAATGGTACCAGACAGTTTAAAATAGTACTTTCACACAAGACCAACACATTGCTCCTGATTTAGATAGGTAAGGTCGACTTCCCAGACGACAAGTGCGATCAGAACTTCTCAAATTTTCTAGAACGGAGAAGGTACATAGAGTTCATTGTGGGAATGATACATAGGCAGAGAAAAATGCAAAGAAAATGAGAAACATTTAGTGCTTGTGCTCCGTTTCATCGATCGTGAATCGCAAGGAATGAACTAGTTGTTTTTGTTTTCACATGCATCCCAAGTTATTTTATTTTTTCAGATGACTTTGCTAGCTTCAGGAGCTCCAGGGGCCAGCCCCATGGGATCCATCGTCATTTCTCTCTTCGTGGGACAAGTTTGAGAAGCACACTATATCCTGTAGTGGTCGAGGTGGCTCTTTCGTCCATCGAACTTGCTCGAGAAGAAGTGCTTCAAGAAATCGGCGTGGCTCACTGATCTGTACCGCGACACTCCACCGCGTTCCACGAGCTCAGGCAGAGGTCCGACCGTCGTGGTCGGGTGCACCTGGTGGAACAGTGCCGCTGCGATTCGCTCTCTGTTGGGGTGCACCACGGCCCTGTGCTCAACGCTTTTGTATCTGCCGTTGCTTAGAATCTGCAGGTATGTACCAGTAATCGCTCATCAAGATTCAAGACGTATGTACTTAGCAAACAGAGCTCAGAGTTGACCGGCAAATCAGACTCAAATAAAGGACTTTTACTTGCCTCGAGTAAGTCTCCGACGCTAACGACGAGCGCGCCGTCCATAGGCTCAACGTTGAGCCATTTGCCATCGTTGCTCCTGATCTGCAGGCCCTGCACGTCGTTGACATGAAGCAGCAGCGTCAGGGCGCACGCGTCCGTGTGCGGCGACAGGCCGAGCACCTTGCTGGCTTGCCTGCACGGCGGGTAGTAGGTCACTCTCATGGTCTGCGGCTGTCCCCGGAACAGCTCCAGAAGGCGCTCTGGCTCGACGCCCATGTCCGCGGCCATGAACCGCAGCAAGGACGACACCACCTTAGCCGACTCCGCTGAGTACCGATCCACCGAGTTCCTGAATGATTCAACACAAATGTGAGTATGCTCGACGTAAGCTCGAGTGAACAGATCGAGTTGGTGGGCTACCTGAAAGACGGAGGCTGGGCAGGCCAGAACCTCATGTCCCGCGACTCCATGGGGCGAAGCACAAGGTACAACATATCGGACCAGTCCAGCTTTTGGGTTTCCGAGAAGACGAAGGCCTGGCCGTAGCCCTGGAGGCCGCCGGACTCCGGTACCTGGGCGTACTCCTTCTTAGCTTCCAGCGGGAGCTTGAAGAACTTGGCTATGTCCCTCCTCACATTATGGACCACCTCGTCCGGCACCCCGTGGTTGATGAGCTACATACAGATACAGTCTGTGGGCGACAACAAAATGGGTTTGCACAGTCGAAATGAGACATTCAAGCATGTGTTCTACCCAATCTTGGCTCATGCTCTGCTGCATGGAAGCAGCTTGAGGAGCTTGTTGACGTACCTGAAAGAAACCCAGCTGGCAAGCACACCCGAGCTTTGCGAGCTCATCTTCCGACCACTGCAGGTCGAGCAGCTTGCTGAGATCGACGACCGGGATAGCCCTGCCGGCGACGACCTCCTCCGCAGTGGCCTCCTCCGTCCTGATGTACCGCTCAGGCACCTGCTCGCTTGATCCGTTGCAAGTCTGCGCTAGTGCCTGCACGTTCGGCACCGGCAGATGCCCTGCTGCTATAGCTTGCGCCATTGGTGTTGATTCTTGCCTGCTTCCCTACCTGCAGCTACCTGGTTGTACTGAACACTGATCCCTATAGTATATCAATAATGCAGTAGGAATATGTTCTCAACTACGGAGGGACTATATAAAAACGGCAATCATCTCTCTCCTTCTGCTTCATTTTGCATTTAAATACGAATCAGTCTTACAGAAATAAGGAAATGAGCTCATCGCTGTTGGAGGGTCGGATAAGCACTCAAGCATTATAGCATGCACTGAAAATATATTCCGTAGACAAAATTGTCATTGTTCTACCCTAAAAATAAACATTGTTGTGTGTACAGAACCACCTTTTTTTTTTTCCTGGAAGGCAGACATAAAACTTTGGAGCATATATTACCCATTTAGTTCAATTCTCTGCTGTAAAACTTATGTTCCAACATGATCACCTATGCATGTGTATGGTTCCTGTTGGAAATCAGGCAATTCTCTCAATCTCACGAACACTCAAGAACACAGAGACACGGTTGTTTGGTGCTACGATTAAAGCTGTCGCTTTTCTGATATTTTACTTCCTTTATTTATATGCCTAAGTACATACAGATCACGACTCCTACTTAGCCGGTTGGCACCTAATCCACCCTGACTTCTAGCACAACTAACCCACGACTAACACTTGCCGTGCATGCTACTGAAACTGAAGACTCGGACAACTCTTGACTGCTAACTCTATCTAACTGACGAAACTGAAAGCAGAAACAGGAACTAAACTGCTAGACTCTGACGGACACGAGAATGACTAACCAACAATCACCCCCTCACTTCTTGTGTCCCAACTTGGAATTGATTTTGACCATCCCAATCCTCGCACGTAGCTCCTGGAATCTCACTCGCCCTAATGCTTTCGTTCCAATGTCAGCGAGCTGGTCCTCCGTGCCAATATGATCAGCACGAACACTTCCTTCCTCCACGCACTGCCTGACGAAGTGATAGCGCACACGAATGTGTTTGCTGCGCTCATGGAAGACAGGATTCTTCATGAGAGCCAACGCCGATTTGTTGTCGACCCTCAATTCCACAGGCTCAGCCTCAACTCCTCTCAAATCTGCAAGAAGCCAGGCCAGCCAAATTCCTTGTGTGGCCGCCGATGTAGCAGCTACATACTCTGCTTCGCACGATGACAGAGTCACAATGCGTTGCTTGAGCGAATGCCAACTCACCAGGCTGCCACCGAGGAAGTACAGCACCCCGGATGTGCTGTGGCTATTGTCGTCGTCACCAGCATAGTCGCTGTCGCAGTATCCGACCAGCCGCGCACCTCCTGCACCGCGCCGGTAGAGACACCCGTAGTCGATTGTGCCGGCGACGTAACGCAGAATGTGTTTCAACGCCGCCATGTGCTCCGCCGTGGGCCGCTCCATGAATCGGCTTACATAGCCGACGGAGAAGATCAGGTCCGGCCTTGTGTGCACCAAGTACCGGAGACAGCCGACGAGCTTGCGGTACTCAGTCGCGTCCACCTCCTCTGCTTCACTCTTGCGGCTCAGCTTGAGCCTCTCCTCCATTGGCGTGTGCGTCGAATTGCACTCCTGCATCCCCGCCGCCTCGAGGATCCGCGCTGCATAGTGTGCCTGGCACAGCGCGATTCCATCTGAGGATTGCTGTGAGCCTCTCCTCCATTGGCGTGTGCGTCGAATTGCACTCCTGCATCCCCGCCGCCTCGAGGATCCGCGCTGCATAGTGTGCCTGGCACAGCGCGATTCCATCTGAGGATTGCTGAACAGCAATCCTCAATGCCGAGGTAGAAAGTCAGCAGGCCCAGATCAGACATCTTGAACTGGGACTTCATCTCCGCCTTGAATCGATCGATCTCCTCCGGTGCTGTCCCCGTGATCACAAGATCGTCGACGTACACGCCGACAAGGAGCCGACCACCACCACTTGCGCGGCAGTAGATTGCGTGCTCGTGCTGGCTCTGCCGGAACCCAAGTCGCCGGAGTGTACTGTCCAGCTTCTCGTTCCATGCTCGAGGGGCTTGCCGCAGCCCGTACAGTGCCTTCCTTAGGCGCAGCACCTTGTGTTCTTCTCCGGCGACCACGAAACCTGGAGGCTGCTTGACATAAACTTCTTCAATCAGATCACCATTGAGAAACGCCGTCTTCACGTCCATGTGATGGACAGGCCAGCCTTCATCTCCGGCAAGCGCCAGCAGCAATCGGATAGATTCCATGCGAGCGACCGGCGCAAAGACCTCTTCAAAGTCGATGCCTGGCTGCTGGACATAACCCTTGGCTACCAGGCGGGCTTTATGCTTGATCACCACGCCCGATTCGTCCTTCTTCAGCTTGTAGACCCATTTCAGGCCGATCGCGCGGTGTCCGCGCGGGAGCTCCACCATCTCCCAAGTACGGTTCTCCTTGATGGCGGGGAGCTCGTCCTCCATTGCAGCGCGCCACGCCCCATCGCGCTCTGCCTCGGCAAAGGAGCTTGGCTCTCCTGATGCAGCGAGGAAGAGTTCGCCTGTGGTAGCTCGTGCCGCCAAGCCCGGAACATCCGTGTCCGCGCCCAGCACATTGTTGATGTTGCGGTACCGGATCGGCGTGTCGGCGTGCGCAGCATCAAGCCTGTCGTCGTCGTTCGGTGGAGGCGTGACGAAGCCGGGCGACGATGGAACAGGGGACGCCGCAGGTTGAGGTGGTGGTGTCGCAGCAGGGGCTTGAGCTGGTGGAGACGGCGGTGGTGCAGGTGCACCCCCTGCAGCTGCATCATCCTGTTCTTCTGGAGCAGCGCTGCGGCGGACAAGGTACTCGACGGTGAACTCCCTCAAGTCCTGCTCGACGGCGTCGCCATCTTTGCTCCAGTCCCAGGCGCGATCCTCGTCAAAGATCACGTCCCGCGACACATGTACGCACCCAGTTCGTGGCTCGTACAGGCGGTAAGCTTTCGAGCCGTCCGCGTAGCCGATGAACACCATGGGTGCGCTGCGGTCCTCCAGTTTCTTCAGCCCCGGGCGCGTGTTCTTGACGAACGCCACACACCCGAAAGTTCGCAGGTGGTCGACGGCGGGCTTGGTGCCGTGCCAGGCCTCGTACGGAGTGATGCCGTCGAGAGACCTCGTCGGCGCGCGGTTCAGCAGGTGCACCGCCGTCGTCACGGCTTCTCCCCAGAAGACGGCAGGCAGGCTTCTCTGCTTCAGCAAAGCCCGCGCCGTACCAAGGATCGTCTGATTCCTCCGCTCCACAACGCCGTTCTGTTGTGGCGCGTATGGAGCCGAGAGATGTCATCGCACGCCGCGTTCTGCACAGTACGAGGCAAATTCTGCAGACGTAAACTCACCACCGTTGTCAGTTCGCAGCACTTTGAGTGTGCGTCCCGACTCAACCTCCGCGGCTGCTTTCACACGCTTGATGGCGTCCGCTGCGTCGCTCTTGCACGCTAGGAGCGCCAGCCACATGAAGCGGCTAGCGTCGTCAACCAGCAGCAAGAAGAACCGGCGCCCTCCTAGCGTCGGCGGCGAGATGGGTCCGCAGAGATCTCCGTGGACGAGGTCCAGGGGGCCATCCGCCCTGAACTTGGCCTTCGCCGGGAACGGGAGGCGCCGCTGCTTGGTGATGATGCAGGTGTCGCAGACCTTCATGTCGTCCTCCAGTTCCGGCATGCTGCGGACCATGTCCCGCTGCATCAGCTGGCGCATCGCATCCGCACCAATGTGGCCGAATCGTGCATGCCAGCGATCCAAGGCAGTGTCGTGGCGCACCGCAAGACACGTCGTACGCGCGATGTCGAGGTACCGGATGTACAGCCGGCTCGCTCCGCGGCGAACCTTGGCGAGGAGCCGGCGGCGCCGGTCCCAGATCCGCAGTACCCCTTCCTCGATCACCACCTTGCAGCCAGATTCGTCGAGTTGCCCGACGGAGACGATGTTGTTCTTCAGGCGAGGGATGTACAGGACCCCAGCCAGCGCGATCCGCTCGCCCGTCTTGCCGGCGAACGTGACGGTGCCGCGGCCGCAGATCTCGACCAGCGACCCGTCGCCGAAGCGAACTGTTCCTTGCACTGCGCGATTCAGCTCGGAGAAGGCATCCGCACGGCCAGTCATATGACTGGTGGCCCCAGTGTCGAGGAACCACCCATCAACGATCCCGGTGTCGTCTGGCGCGCCGAGATGCACCTGGGCGCGCGATTCGTCGAGGTGCAGCCCTCCCTCAGGTGCAGGCTCAGGCTCAACATTGAGAACACAAAGCTGTGCCATGAGGAGGGTTGGTTCGTCGTCGTCGTCCCGTGTGAGGTGTGCCTGCTCGTGACGAGGAACTGGCGCGACGGCACGGCAATCCTTTGCCCAGTGCCCTTTCTTGCCGCACCTCAGACACTTGTCGCGTTCATCATCCTTCCCACCGCCGGTGGCGGCGCCAGCATGAGCCTTCTTCCTGCGCGGGCCACGTGAGCGGCGCCGCGTTCCGCCGGGCTTGCCGGCGGCGATCTTGGAGCTGCCTTCACCAGGCTGCCTCTCCTTCATGCGCGCCGCCCACTGTGAGCAGCAGCTTGCCGCCCGACGCGGTGGCGGCAGGGGCGTCGTCACCATCGTAGCGATCCTCCGTCGCCTTGAGCCGCCCGGTCACATCTTCTATGGACAGTTCTGACAGATCGAGAAGAGTCTCAATTGAAATTGCGATCTGGGCAAACCTCTTAGGCACGACGCGCAGATACTTGGCCACCACCTTCTCCGGATCTTCCGGGTCGCCCAGAACTTCCAGCTGGTGCACGATCTTGGCGAGGCGCTGCGCGAAATCCTCGATCGACTCCCCGTCGCGGAAGGAGATGTTCTCGAACTCCCGCCGAATGCGCTGCGCCGACGCCTTGCGCACCCGGTCGGAGCCGAGACGCGAGTCCGCTAGGGACTCCCACGCCAGCTGGGCGGAAGCCTTGGTGGCGAGAGAGGACGCCATCTCCAGCGGCGTGCCGCGGAGGATGGCCTCCATGGCCATCTGGTCCTCCATCTCGTCATCCGTGCCGCGCTCGATCGCCGCCCAGAGGCCGCGAGCGCGCAGCATCACCTTCATCGTCAGGCACCAGTCGGTGTAATTGGACTTGGTGAGCATCGGGAATTGGCCGCTCACCTCCCGCACAACACGCTGCACGGCGACACTGCCGTCACGGCGGCCACGGCGATGCGGCGCGGGGGAGGGAGATGGACGGCGCCGCTCCGGGGAGCGGTCACCGCGCCGGGACGCGTTTGACTTGCGCGGACGCGTGCGAGCCATCCTCACCAGCAACCGAACCATCGTGGGACGGGTGAGAGGAGGAGTGCGCGACCGGAGGAGGCGTCACCATGATCCCGGATCAAGAACAGAGCTCTGGATACCAATTGTTGGAAATCAGGCAATTCTCTCAATCTCACGAACACTCAAGAACACAGAGACACGGTTGTTTGGTGCTACGATTAAAGCTGTCGCTTTTCTGATATTTTACTTCCTTTATTTATATGCCTAAGTACATGCAGATCACGACTCCTACTAAGCCGGTTGGCACCTAATCCACCCTGACTTCTAGCACAACTAACCCACGACTAACACTTGCCGTGCATGCTACTGAAACTGAAGACTCGGACAACTCTTGACTGCTAACTCTATCTAACTGACGAAACTGAAAGCAGAAACAGGAACTAAACTGCTAGACTCTGACGGACACGAGAATGACTAACCAACAGTTCCAAGTAAATAGACAGAGTTTAGACTCTGTCCTGACTTATGGCTCATACAATATTTCCCTCACAAATGACCTTTTGCTGAAGCTAGGTTGACATGACTGCGGATAGTTCAAATGAGAACTCTTATTGAAAAGCCATCCAAGCTTCTCAAATCCATCCCAGGTAGACGAACTAGCAAGAGTTCTTTCTCTTCCATACTATCATCATAGAAACTTAAACCCAAAGATAATATCAGCTTAAGATAATTGACAACACGGTGACTATGCAAAGGGTAGTTTCAGCAGTTTACAGGACCAAGCAAGAGGAGGTGCAAAGGTGATTTGGTGGAGCATCAGCATAACCAAAGGAGGCACAAAATGGCGCAACAATCATGGTGACACTAACTCTGTAACCGTTCTAGCATCGCATTGATCTCTAGTCGTCTCCCCAATCCAGTGTTACTATATTCGTTCTATCTACATTAAGTCTGATATACACAACTAAAACAAACGAGTATTGCACAAAATACTTGAGCACAACAAGTCTAAGAATGGAGAATTTTTTTTTTTAAAAAAAATAGAACAATCTATATGATGCAGGAGGCAATATATGATAGACTTACAATTTTTTATGGACATATGAAGACGTAAATGAGAATAAGAAAAAAAAAATTGGGGGGGGGGGGGGGGGTATGGGGTGGGGGCGCACTTTGGAGCTGCGGAGAAACTCTGGGCGCACTTCTTGAAGAACTGGATGGAGATAGGTCTACAATGTGTTCCAATAGATGATACAGATGGACCATGAAATTTTATGCTTCCCCGGTGCCTTGAGAAAACCCCTGTATAATCAAAGGCAACAAGTCTCATGCAGTTTTGTACCTGTCATCATTACTCAGGTTTGATTTGAAGCAGTCTAACGACTTACGGTGCTTTATTTCATCAGCAATCCTGTTCATTCAGAAATATTTAAAAACACAGTGTGGAAGTTAAGAAGACAGACATCATGAAAACACATACAACACAATTTTCTTGGTGGAAATAATAATAATAAAAAAGATAAACATGGATGTTGTATGCACTACGGAGTACAAGCGGAGGTATGGTGAAGACAAGCAGAGAAGTAGAACTGACTTCCTATCATAGCATCCGGGCAACAAATGGCCTGTATTAGATTTATTACATGAAAGTTTTACAGGTGGACTTTTCATCAAAGTTACTTGAATATAATGAGATTCTGAATAAGTTATAATACAGGGAAAGGGAACAATAAAAAACATTCAATGAGGATATTATCGATGTCGTAAATGAAAGAACAAGTAGAAAAGTGGCGGGAAACAAAAGGCAGCATTGAAAAATCAAGCTACAGGCTCAAAGAGTAGGCACTATCTTTTACCACGAAACGGGTTTAGCAATTGGCAGTAATAAAAAAACTGCTCTCCAAACAAAACCAAAATAATGAAGACTCAACAAGAAGTTTCCTTAAAACTTTTCGGAGGAGTTAGCCAAGCATCATTTTATTAGAGAATACATATCACAAGGTACTGATTCCAAAGTCATTGTAAGTTTGGTTGAAGCAAATGGCTGTCATAATTGAACGTCGGTTAACTAAGAAATTATAGCTCATAAAGGATAACCCAGGATCAAGATAGATACTTTATTGATATGCGCTGCTAGCGCTGCGGAACAAGAATTTGTTTGTGCATTTACAGCATAACAAATGTAACATTTCTCACAGGTTACCAGTCGGTATACCTTGCCAAAGAATGAACAAACAGAAAATAACAGTAAAAATCAAAGCTACCAGGTTCCCAATTGAAGATGCTGGTTTGGAATTCTTCATCTTCTTCAACGCCTTCATACGCTCAATCCTAGCCCTCTTCAACACAGCAAGCTCAGATAGTTCACTAATGAGCTTCTGATCAGCAGGGTCTAATGGAGATGTAGTAGGTGGTCTTGGAGGTCGTGGTGGCTTCTTGAACCGTTTTTTCTTTTCCTTGTCACCGACTGAGTTATCCGAACGCCCAGCCTTCATCTCCCCTTCAGAAGACATGGCCTCTCCATTTTTAGCAACTGAATCTTGACAGTGTGAAGAGCAGCAAGACATGTGGTGACTCCTATCATCCTTCAGTGATACAAGATCATCCCATGAGCCTTCCCTTGTTATCCTTGTGTGTCCAGTTACCGAATTAACATCCATTCCATTTCTTTCCTCTCTGGTTAGCAAGCAGTTGCCTTTCTCCAGGTCAACTGTCATGTCTTGGTTATACACTTCCTTTGCCTCCATCAGGATGGTGGAAAAATCTCTAAATGATCAAGATATATGAAAGCAGTCCTTGTGAACTAGAAATCTGCTACCTACACAAAGTTGTTAGAATATAGCACAACAGTCAACCAATGCTAAAGAACACTTATGCAAAAATAAACTGGGTTAGCAAATTCAACTTATCACAAATTACAAAATAAAACTGAAAAGTAAAACAGAGTCGAAAACAAAAATAAAAGTGAGAAACATATTTCAAACATCATAAGCACAAACTTCACCAAATAATTTGGTAAATGACGGCGGCACATTCCTTAACTGTAACAGTTCAAAACGAAAGTTAAAATGTAGGGGAGAATGAAGCTGAAAGGATAAAATGGAAGAACAATTAGGAACGCAAAAGTTTCTAACTTCACAAAGAGTAGTCACCCAAAAAGGTCATACTTAATAGAACAAAGACTTTACAGAAATGCTAAACTATCCAGTAAATTCAGTTGACAGGCTGCAGGTAGCATTAGATTTCAACATTTTCCTCCAAGAACGTTTTCGACATTGTTTTTTATATTGAACAAAAGATGTACTGGGGTGGTGGAAATATAAGGTAGAAACTGAGCAGACAAATCGTTAAGACTAATCCAACGGTTTAGGCAACGTATCATATGAGAACCAGGTTCGTGTGAGAACTATGAGAACTCCAATCTGGGCCACATGATTTTGATCCAATGGGGCGCATGAATTCATGTGGGAGGGGGGATTTGCAAAATCACCTCCCACTGAATCATACTTTTGCAAATTCCCCCTCCCACGTCTCCCCTTGGATCAAGATCATGTGACCTAGATTAGAGTTCTTATAGTTCTCACAGGAACCTGGTTCTCATAGGATACGTCGCCAACGGTTTAATGCTATCTTTCAAAACATGTAAAAGTTTCTGCAAAGCTACACCAGCTCCAAGCCTGCCGTTTTATATTTCTGCAATAAATTAACAGTGGAAAGAGGCAACCCCACGTTTGCACACAATCTAAGCAATGCTAGCAAAAGTTGACCTGATCTACGAAAACAAAATAAAAGAATAAAGAAACCTGCATCTAAAGACTTAAATCAGACTCTTCTAATCCATCAAGACCGCCCCTCGCATGTACAAATCATGATCCAATAACTTAGCTTGCCTAGCGAACGCAAGCGCAGCAAGTGAAGCTGGGATATAGGACAGATTGGCACTGCTTCTAAGGTGTCAGATTGGCTTGCGGCGGTTTGGGGCAGAGAAGGAAGTTGTGGTCCAAGGGGAAGCGAGTCGCACCTGCATCAGGGCGCGTTCCCTCGTGCTCGAGGAATACGGTGGCGGCGACGGCGCGTCCTGTCCCGGCCAGATCAGGACCGCTGCTCAGTGAAGGCGTCGGCAGTCGAGCGCAAGCGAAGATTCACCGAGGCAGCCAAGCGCGGGCGCGGTGTCTCTGGTAGCAAAACTGACGGGAGGGAGGAGGCGATAGAAGACCGCGCGGATTGGGGGACAGCGGCCGAGCGGAGGCACCTAGTCGCCGGCGGCGGCGCGGACTAGAGGAGTGACCGAGAGAGAGAGAGGGGATGCTGAGAAAGAGGGAGTGAGGAGGTGGCCCACACGGGTTGTTCGTAATGTATTTTTGGTTGCATGTAGTTTAGGAACATCTCGGTTTTCCCCCCTTCTCAACGAATTAACAAACACCTAATTAATGGTGTTATGCATTTGGATAAGCTTTAGTATTAATCTTAGAGGTGGACATGGAGCCTAGGTTTACAAAATCGCAGAAAATTAGACCGGAAAACAAAAACAAAAAAAGACTTATCGGTTCAGCCCGGATTAACGATTTCACCAATTTTCAAATTTAAAATTCGAATTTAAAAAACAATGAAAAAACTTTAATAAAAAATATTTAAAAAAACTCGAAACATATTGCAAGTTCTAACAATCAAACGTGAAGTAAGACCTATATAAACTACTCAAACATTTAAGTTGGGGACGAGTTCCGAATATATTATAATCCCTCCGTCGCAAAAAAAAAATGATTTGTCTTAAGTCAAACTATTTCAGCTTTAACTAAATTTATAAATAATATCAATATATATATATATAACACAAAATAGATATAACATCCAACGATCGATGACATTTCGACACGATAAAGATTGGTATTTTTTGTTTTTGTAAAATGTTGGCCTCGGTCGTGGCCTTTAGAGCCGTCAGACATCTGCAAGATGGCGCTAGCCAAGGTCAATGCAGATGCTAAGGGGAATGGTCAACTTCACGGTGCAGCCATTTGCTTTGTAGGGAGTGACAGCCGAAAAGGACCGGTGGTACCTCAGGCCATGTCCAACGCGCCATGTTGGACGGGTGCCCCGGCCTCCATGTTCGCTCCGGGTATTCAAATCAGCAACAACAGCGGCTCCGTAGAGTGTCAAAGTACCCTACAGAAGGTGCGAGTGCTCCATCTGACGAAAAGGCGAAGCCACCGCTCATGCACGTGTTGGGGGTCAAACCATTAGCCCGGTCACGCGTTTTCTGGAGCCTTCAAGCAGAACCGACCAAAAGCATTCTGACGTCTCCAAGGGTGCTCTGATTGTGCTTCCGTTGAAGGGTGTGTTTGCCTGATTGATTGGAGTCGACGTGTAACATCACTTTTTTTCATGAGGCCACTCTCTGAACGGGTGCTCTGGTTGGACATGGTCTGATGAGAAACCTTTTTTTAAAAAGGCGACGTATTCTATGAGAACCAGATTCGTATGAGAATTATGAGAACTCCAATCTGAGTCACATGATCTTGATCCAAGGGGTACGCATAGGGAGAGGTGGGAGGGGGAATTTGCAAAAATATGATTAAGTGGTCGGTGATTTTGCAAATCCCTCCTCCCACCTGAATTCAAGCGCACCATTGGATCAAAATCATGTGGCCTAGATTGAAGTTCTCATAGTTCTCATACGAAGTTGGTTCTCATAGGATACGTTGCCTTTTAAAAAAGGTAAATGGGATGTAATTGATATGGGTTTTTTAACCTTTGTATCTAGGGAAGAAGCTATGTTCAGAGCAGGGTGGAGGGGCAGCATATGCACCCACAAAATACATAATTTTACCAATTACATAAATGAGGTACTTTCACACCTTCATTATTTTTGTTCTAGCATCTTCGTCCGTGCATTTGGCCACCGCTTGTTTTATCGCCGCTAGATGGGCAGAAGCAAAGAAATTTTTGTTATTTCTCTTCTCAGCATTAGCGCAGCAATGTCATTTGTGGCCTAGGCAACAGGCGTACGTTAACTAAGTCCGGGTGTTCTTGGCAAGAATGCATGATTGCGATCGAACTCTTGACGCACTCGATCGTGCCAGCGTATACGGTGGCTAGCATGGAACGAAAAGGCAGTGTATGAATGCGTCAATACTGTAAGCAGCAATAATCGTGCAGCGAGCAATATTATGCTCACGGTATGACACATAGTGATAGACCAGTCTAGCTAGAGATAGGGTAAACCGAGATAACGAAAGAAGCAGCATGTTAACACATGACGAAGCCTGTCATGAAGCACACAGCTCCACATCAGTGGGCCAACACCTTGCTCGCCGAGTTTGTAAGACACGTACGCGTCAATGCGGGCGT
Organism: Eragrostis curvula; assembly: GCA_007726485.1. Classification (NCBI taxonomy): domain Eukaryota; kingdom Viridiplantae; phylum Streptophyta; class Magnoliopsida; order Poales; family Poaceae; genus Eragrostis; species Eragrostis curvula. Next base: position 130,416 of record RWGY01001123.1, on the reverse strand, counting down.
TCTGGATCTGGCTCGCGCCCGCCCACGCTGTCGCCCAAGTACTCGTCGCAGAGCCCCTCCAGCCTCCAGGACAACCGGCGCGGCGCACGCGAGCCCGTAGTCGGCATCCAGCTTTTGCTGACGTCCTCGCCGACGCCAAGTCGCCAACGCCGAGGAAGCGCACCCCCGGGTCGGCGAGGAAGCTCCGCAGCGAAGCCGGGATGGAGGTGGCTTAGCAGAGCTGCAGGATGGCCACCTTGGAGGTCGTCCACCGGCTGCGATTCGGCTTCCACTCGCAGTCCAGGCCGACGATGAGGTGACTGGTTAGTGCGAGGAAGCAAAGAGCATGGAGGACTCGTATTTATACTAGCAGCGCTTATATGAAGGTAATGCATGCATGGAGTTGATCCGTCTGGCTGATTAATGTCGATGTTCAAACTCCATTTTGAAGCTCGGACTCGGAGCGTCAAACTGTAATTCCAGTATCCAAAGAGTCAGTCGTTTGAGTACTACCTAGTGAAGCAAACACTAAAGCCAGTGGGGACTGGGGAATTGTGCTGGACTGCTGGTTTTACACCTCTTATCCGTCCAAATATTTGACCAATAAATTGTTGCTACAAAGAAAAGAAAAATAACTTTCTAGTAGTACTCCGTTTATACATGAAAATAAACCTTGTGATCGATTGATACAGAAATGCATGGAACTTCAGCCATTGATTTTCCAGGACAGGAAGATGTTGTGTTTTTGCTTCAGCCGTTGAAATATTTATTTGACCAATAAGATGCTGGTATAAAGAAAAGAAAAGAACTCTAATGCAGTATACTCTGTTTACAAGAAAATAAACTTTGTGATGGATTTCTACAGAAAAGGAAAGGAGCTACTAAGACTGTCTCCGACAGTGCTCTAAAAGACAACAAATATTATATTTTATTGCAAAATGAGAGGAAAGAGAGGAGCTAGCTCTTCCTTAATAGTCAGTCTCTAGCATTTACTGAGCTACTGACATGTGGGAACAATCATTAACGTAAAGTCAATAAGAACTCTTATGTTGACTCTTACATGATTTGAAGAGGCAACATTGTCTCTACTTTTAGAGACTAAGGTTTGCAAGACCGACGGTAACCGGTCCGATTTTATCGGTAACATGTCTGGTTTTACCGGTAACCGGACTTACCGGTCCGGCTCAATCAGTTGGTAAAACCAAACTGTATGCATCGAAAACTGATATTGTGTACTGTAGCAGATTCGAAAACCGATCGGTTTTACCGGTTTGCAGACTTGGTTTTGTCGGTTATATGTTTTTATTCTAAGTTTTCCGAGATTTCAATCCTTGTTGGAGACGCACTAATGGCAGTGAGCAAGACAAGGTATAGAGTTCCATAGTCTACAGGGAATTAATTTTTGCTCTGAGCTGCTGCCGGTTTGGCCTGGACGTGTCTTTATAGAGCAGAGCAGAGGGACGCACGGCCGCGCAGCCCTCCGGCCATTGGAGAAGCAAAAAGGTGGCATGGGGATGTGGAGACGATGAATACCAAGCTGCAGGCGAGCGTCTCGCTCGGCAGCAGCTCGCGAGAAGAAATCGAGCTAGCCACATTCGGTGGCGCTGCGGGCGAGCTCGATGGTGCCACCGCGAGATTCCAATCAAATCAATTCCGGCAGTGGTCACGCGAATTTAAATCGGTTTTTGCTTGAGCAAAGTCTGGATGCAGCATGCGGACTTGCCCAAATCTTACAGCATGCTTGGCAGCTGCCAACAAATCAAATAGATGCAGCTAAGCATCTAATGGCCAGATTCAAAAACTACAGAAGAGTGTTTAGATCATGGCAATCCACTTTACCAAGCTTGGCTAAAACAATCGCAGACACAAAGAGTGTTATCATGTTCCTAGACACAATTGAAGAAGGACGAGACCTGACGCTACAAGAATGGAATTTCAGGGCAATAGTACAAGAACATCTGCAAGGACTGATAGAACAACAACAAATATATTAGAAGCAAAGGGGAACCATCAAATGGGTTAAACATGGAGATGCTGGAACTTCTTTTTTGCATGCCAATGCTACAATTCAACATAGAAAGGAACACTATTACTGTCCTACATGATGCAAATGAAACCCCATTGGTTGAGCATAAAGCAAAGGCAACTCTAATCTAGGAATCATATAATTAAAGAAAGGCTAGGTCAATCTGAATATCAGAACATGGCTTTCAATCTTGAGGAATTACTACAGCAAAATGGTAACTTGGAGTGGCTGCAACAGCCATTCACAAAAGAAGAAATTGACTATGTTATCTTTGAACTGCCATTAAACAAATCTACTGGGCCGGATGGGTTTAATGGTGACTTCATCAAAAGGTTTCGTGGAATAATCTTAGAGGGTTTTTACATATTGTGTGAGGCCTTTTATAATGCTGATATTTGTCTGCAAAGCATAAATAGGTCCTACATCACACTAATGCCGAAAAAAGACAATTCAAATGCAATAGGGGATTTCAGGCCTATGTCACTGCTCAATTCTTGCATTAAGATCCTCACCAAACTATTGGCTAATAAACTAGAACGGGTTATCACTGAGCTCATCCATCAAAACCAATATGGATTTATCAGATCGATATCCATACAAGATTGTCTAGCCTGGTCTTTTGAATACCTCCACCTCTATCACAAGTCAAAGAAGGAAATGGTGTTGCTCAAGATAGATTTTAAAAAAAGCTTTTGATAAGATTGAACATCAGGGAAATACTCAAACAAAAGGGATTTGGAGAGAAATCGGTTGGGTGGATAGAGAGCATCCTCAACTCTGGCACTTCATTTGTGTTGCTTAATGGTGTTCCTGGGAAAGTCTTTCATTGCAAACGAGGGGTAAGGCAAGGTGGCCTTCTATCGCCTTTGTTGTTGGTACTGGTGGCAGAGTTACTACAAAGTATACTCAACAAGGCAAAGGAGCAAGGATTACTAAAAATACCCATCCCACAAAGAGCAGGAACTGATCGACTTTCTAGTGGTACAATATGTTGATGATACGTTGTTGGTGATGGAGGCGTGTCCTAGGAAGCTCTTTGTTCTTAAGGCATTGCTAAACACATTTGCATATTCCATTGGTCTGAAGGTCAGTTATGACAAGTCATTCATGGTACCCATCAATGTCTCACCAGATAAGATGGAGATCCTCTGAAAAACTTTTGGTTGCCAAAACAGGAGCTTTTCTTTCCCATATCTAGGCCTACCTTTGGGAACAACAAAACCCAATATAGAAGATTTTTTGCCCCTAGTGCAGAGGATAGAATGCAGACTGATTTTAACCTCCATGTTTCTGACTCAGGATGGTAAATTGGAAATGGTCAATTCGGTATTCACTTCTCTAGCTATTTTCCAGATGTGCATTCACAAACTTCCTCCAACAATTGTGAAGCAACTTGATCAATATAGAAAACATTGCTTATGGAGAGGTCGGGGTGATATAAATTCTTGGAAGCCATTCAAGGCAGCATGGAGCATGGTTACTCTATCAAAAAAAGAAGGAGGGGTATGGGTGTGCTTAAACTATCAATTCAAAACGATGCACTATTAATGAAAGGCATGCATAAGTTCTTCAACAAGGAAGATATTCTATGGGAACATCTCATTTGGGACAACTACTACAGAAATGGTCAACTGACGTGGGCAACAAAAATAAAAAAGGGGGGGTCATTCTGGTGGAGGTCTATCCTAAAGTTGTTAAACACATACAAGGGATTGGCACAAAGTACAGTTGGGGATGGAAGAACTACCTTGCTGTGGGAGCATCAGTGGAATGGAATACTACCATGGATAAGGTTCCCAGAGTTGTACTCATTCATAAACAAACCAAGAATCACCTTGGAGAAAGCTCTTAGCATGGATCAACTTCATCATTTGTTCCAATTACTACTCTCGCAAGAAGCTTACAATCATTTTGAAGATTGCAGCAAATATTACAGAACCTCAACCCTGCGGATGCTAAGGACCATATGGTCATATATATGTGTACAACAAAATATGAATCTGCAAAGGCATACAAGCATCTTGTCGGCCATGTTGCAGTGCCTCCATACTATGGTTGGATGTGGAATTCTTTCTGCCAAATGAAAAGAAAGAGTAAATATGTCTTTTAGGATGTTGCAGAGCCTTGTTCAGAAAAGAATTCCTGCTACTTTTGCACAGAGCAAAGAGGAGCTATTTCCCAAGGATAGAACAATGGATAGAGACAATCTGATTCTCCTTTTCTTTTTCTTTGTTTTTTTTATATTTATGAAAGGTAAGCTAAGACCTTTTTATTTCTATAATATATTTGATCAGTAGGGGGATCCCCCCTCCTGTTCCTTTCAAAAAACAATAATGGAGCTATTGGAGGACAGAAAAATTAACCTCGGGAAGTTTTGGGCTGCTCCCGAAAGTAGATTAGGAGGATATTTTTTGAGGCTCTATTGGAGATGCTCTAATAGTACTCTGTGTGCTTTGCAACGTTGTAACAGCAGGCAAAGGCAGACTATATAATGCAAAGCCTTCGTTGGTTGTGGTTTCAAACAACTGACCATGACAGAGCATGGTCTGGTCTAGACATTCAGGTACATCAGAATGCCGTTGCTTTATTCAACACTGCAATTGAATCACATGTGAGAAATGGTAACAACACCCTTTTTTGGACTGACAAATGGCTCATGGGCTATTCTTTGTCTGACATTGCTCCGCGGGTGGTCGAAAGGGTGCCGGCCAGAATTCAGTCCACACGTTCGGTGGTCGAAGGTTTACAAAACCAAAATTGGGCTGATGATATTCAGGGTGGCCTATCTTTAGTTGGCCTTTATGAGTACTTCCAGTTATGGGATTCAATTGCCAAAATCATGCTGTCACAAGAAGAAGACATCCATATATGGAAACTGGATGGTTCCGGTCAGTACTCATCAAAATCGGTCTACCGAGCTTTTTTCATTGGCGCAACTACCTTTGAACCTTGGCGTCTCTTGTGGAAGTCGTGGGCGCCGCCCAAATGCAAAATCTTCCTATGGCTAGCGATCCGTAATAGATGCTGGATAGCGGATAGATTGGCAAGAAGAGGGCTGCCGCGCCCGGAACGATGTCCCTTGTGCGACCAAGAAGACGAGACAGTGCAACACTTGTTGACTACCTGTGCCCTGGCAAGAGAATTTTGTTCACGCATCCTCTCTAAGCTCAACTTACAAGACAAGGTACCCACCATGGATGAGGAGTCCTTTGCCAACTGGTGGCGGCGGGCAGTCAAGAAAATCCCAAAGGAAAGGAAGAAAGGATTGAACACGCTGATTATTTTGGGAGCTTGGGTCCTTTGGAAGCAACGCAATGCTTGTGTGTTCGACGGTGCTACACCTTGCATCCGATATATGCTAAGGAACTTCGACAACGAACACCACTTGTGGTGTATGGCAGGGGCAGGCGGCTTAGGTCGCCTTGCTTTAGGTCAAGTGTCGGAGCCAAGATAGCTTCCAACGAGACGCTTAGGGGTCAGGTATCAAAGTAAAGTGTCTACCAGTTACTACCAACCATTGTAAAATCCGTCCCTCATGGCTCGGCCCGGAGTGAGGTGACGTAATGTAAGGGGCCGGGCTTTTCTCTCTATCAATACAATGATACGCAACTCTCCTGCGTATTCAAAAAAAAAAAAAAAGCCTTCGTTGGGTATGTGTAGGATAGTCTAGTTCATGCTTCATTAAGTTGTCCCTCCAAATAAGAACACCACCGGGACCTATCCTTAATGTATCTGTATAAGCAGTGATTTTCTTCCATTGTTTAGATAGTGCAATAATGGGAGCAGAAACCAACTAGTGTTTGAAAACAATTCAGACTCACACTCACTGTTACAGCCCAACAAATACAATGTAATCTTTTTTTTTCCTAACCCTGCACTTCGGTCGTACCCTTGCTCGGTCAGGCTACAATACAAGTAGCTGTTGTAGATTCGATTATTAGTCACCTGATTCAGATCAACAAGGTGAATGGTAAGCAGTTACTACACCTTAGTGCAAGGTAAAAAAAAATAACTTTCTAGAGATGACACATGTTGAAGTTAAGCATGTCCTTTTTCTAATATCATGTTACCTAATTCCTTTTGCATGTTTTACAGTAGTTCATAAAAAAGGATTATAGCCACAAAAACAATCACCTCTAATATTATATAGCATAAACTAAAATTGGGGTAACTAATGTCTATCAGAATGTTTCTCCTGATAAGGAAATGAAGCAATCGACAAACAACAGAATTTCGTTATCCGACTGGCTAAATTCTTGCAATTTGAGCAACGCATGAAGTTCTGATCAAATATGCTAAGCTCTTGCATCTAAACAAAACAACAATCAAAGATGCTTACTTGCGTCTGGATCAACATAAGCAAAGGTTCTTGCAGCAGCTATTAGGTAGCATAAGATGAGCACAAGTCCTTTAAAGTAGTTTGACGAGCCTTGCTGGAAAAAAATATACAACAAATTGGGAAAAATCAGTTAGAAATGGCATGTAAAAACATTGTGTGTAGTGACATCATATAAAAAGATGCTTGGTTTGTTTAAAAAGCAGACCTGGAGCGTAAATGCGACAAGTATAACTGTTACAAAGAGAGTAGCTGTCTCAAACATTCCAAAATTCAAGTCCATTTGTTGCCCCATAATCCAGCTAATTATCACACATAATGGAATCTACACGTAAAACAAGGATGTTAGTTATAATTCAATACGAGGACCGAATTAATTGACTAAACATATTAGCCACCTAATGTTTAGAAGTGGATCCAAACAGAGCCTTAAAGTTAAAGTGGTCATCAATTAAAATCATTTTGAGTCGAGCAAGAAATGACAAAGTCCTTTGCCACGCTTTAGTGCCGTCACGGCCCAAGCTCGCCGCCGGCGGTTCAAGCTCCGCAATCCATCCCGCATTCCTATCACGTACTCATAGTCCTACATATTGATCTTAAAATGTTTTGCCTTATGACTATAATGCGCAGAACTATGGAGACGGAGGGTGCACAAAAGAAAAACTCTCTCCCGGCAGTGCCTTTAGAAGTGGCCAACAAATTTTAATATATTCAGATAACAATCTTTTATAATTGTGGGTGATGATTTTAATTTGTAGCGAATGACTTTATTGGTAAATTACTCAAAACTGTTGGAAAGTATGAATTTGTACGGTTAAAATTGTCGGCCATATCTTAAACATGCTAAAAGGAAACAAAAATGTTAGCCACATGGAAAAATATATCGGTAAAAGTTGAAAACCTTGTAGTGGTGGGCCCTTGTGCAGGGGGCAACGGCCTCAAACCACGAGTTAAGACCTGATCTAGAGAAGTTGACTCGTCGTGAGTGCTTGAATATCGCCCACCGGCCGCGTTGTAAATTTTTAATGACAATAATTTGCAAAACTCAGGGTAGTTAAAATTTGTTCAGCAATTTGTTAACATTCATACCACAAATATGGAGATACGTGTTGATGACCCTATTGCAATTCCCAACGTAATGTCCTGTTATACAAAAATGAGATTAAATATAAGAAACAAAAACACGTAAATTAGTAAATATATGGAGACCCGTACTGAAAGCAGAAATATTTACCAATTTATTTTTCATGGCAAACATAATGGTTCTTGCATGTTCAGCAATCGGAAGCAGAATAAAACTAACGAAGGCTTCTGGCAAACCTGGTGAGTCAGACGGACCCTGTTACAGCATAATACATGTGGTTCAAGAAAAAGAAAGCTGCATGGGTGTGAAATTGAGATATCATGCAGTGTCAGACACATTATAAATATGATCAAGTACAAAGAGATCTTATGGTCGCAAAGTCTTCAATACCTGCATAGCATCTACTAGATACCCCGCGAGTACTGAAATCCAAATAGACAAAACGAAAAGCCAACAGATGGCCTCCGCTTCTGTTATCTCCTTTTCATCCTCCTCAACGGCTTCTTCCTCCTGTTGCTACAAGTAGGAATTGATGGGTGTGCAAATGATGCAAATATTCAGGGATCATATTATACAAATAATTGAAATTTCCATCTTGCTCCTAATATGCACTGAAGCATTTCATCAAAAAATATGTACCAACACATAGGTTTTTTATACGCATAAAAAAAATGGCATTGTTACAGATTAAAAGTGATGCTAGGTACTTATGTAGAGCCAATGAATGGTACTCCATATAGTTATGCAAATATGTCGTATCTCAGTTTCCAATATATTAGTGATACGCTACTTACTTCAATTGGACTGTACACACTTCGGTGAGTCTTTAGCTGAAAATATAGGTAGCTCGCATAGGCCACAATCATGATGCAGCTACTAAACCTTGAAAGAGCTACTTCAGATCTTCCATAGCTCACTTCTGAACGTGTGAAGTGAAGCATTGCTGGGAACATTATACCTAAGAGAGCCATTAACAATAGCACCGAGTTTATGCCAGCTGATACCTACAATGATCAATGAATTCGTTCAAAAAAAAAATGGTAAATGAAAGCCGATAGAGATTAAAATGCATACTTTAAGTCTATAACAGAAAGATATTAGGAAAACTAACATTTCATTCAGTTAACTAACCTTGTTGAAGACCTGGTCCCTATCAGAATGGACAATACCACCAGCAAAGAAAGCGCACCCCAGAACCAGCAGCATATTTGACAATATTGAGCCTATTAATGACTCCTGGACGACACGAATCATCCCATTTTTCAGCGCATATATGGAGACAATGATTTCCGTTGCATTTCCAAACGTCACATCCAGGAGTCCCTTAACTGTGATTAAAGGGAGACGTTAATAATTAAGTAGCCGTGATGCCAAGATTTGCGTTCTAAATCTAGCATAATGCAGAATCAGTAAGGACATACCTGTTGGGCCAACGTAGCAAGCAAGTTGCCTGCACAAGACAAATTAGCATGCACTAGTTATAAAATACTTCCTCCAATCTTTTTTTCTCTTTGAACGCCTCCAACGTTTTTTTTTTTTTTTTTTTTTTTTTTTTGTGGCACTTGCAAAAACTAGCTCGTGAGATCTCAGGAAGAAATAATTGAAAATTAAAGTCTTCATTTTGATGGCACTTACTCGTTTGCATATCCCAATCTTTCAGACAGCGGTGTTAGGCCAATTAAGCTCAAAAGGGAGACCCATCCTTCCTGTGAAGGTAAACATGAAAGGAGGACATCAACTTAGTATTGCGACGATGCCTCAAAAAAAAAAAAAAAGAAGCAGCAGTATTGTGACTGCATCTGATAAATATACATGGGAAGGGGGAAATAAAAGGTATCAATGATTCAAAGGGGATGGCAAAATATGAAGGACCTTGAATTAGGACAACCATGCTCAGGTCAGGATATACACTTCACGGCTTTAGAAAAATCATACTTTCCTCAACGCAGTTGTGTTAGCAAGTTAGGATCGATGCACTTGCTCAATAATTCTAATGCTCAGCTCAACTCAGTGGTGTAAGCAAGTTAGGATTCACTCAGAAACAAAAGGTACAGTCATGAAATCAAATATGTAAGCAGGACAGCGTGGAGCAAGGTAGAGCATAGAAGAGTAGGGCAGAATCAAACTGAAACAGAAATTGATGAAACAAATGTCTTCTTGGCTCACTAGATAGCAACGTGAGCAGTGAAAACCCAGTCCTTCCGCCTATGCATCCTAGTAGGTGACCAATTAATTTTAAACAAATGGGAATTGTTTATATCAAAATTGAAAAGGCTGCCAAACTCAGACTCAGAGGCTGGGGGTGATCTTCAGAAATTGCCTATCAGAAAACACGAAAAAGGGGTTGTTCAACCCTCTCCATGCATTAAGGCTGTTCACATTGTTCATGCTCTACACAACATTGACCAATACTCCACTCCACTTATTTGACTTAGAACTTGCTAACATATTATCCCATGCATCTGCACATGCTAGTCTATAATAACATGTATAAATAGTAGAAATTTAGAATTTAGCTTTTTTTTAGATCAAATTTAGAAGTTAGCTGTGTGTTTGAAATTTAAGCAATTTAGACTTACAATAATACAATTGATTTATAAAACACTATATTGTTTCAAATAACTTATAACTTAACGATGAACTTTATCAAATTCTCCCTTGTTTCAACTATATGTGTTACACGCACATGATGGTTAGTGTTTCTAATTTTGATCTAATCCAATATAATTTTGGTTCAATTCCTTAGCTATATGGCATGTGTCTTACTCCCTCTATCCTAGAATAATTGGCATTCTGGCTATATACCAAGTTCATTGAACATTCCATGAATCTGGACAACAACACATTTGTCCAGATTCATAAAACATTCTATGAACCTGGACATCCAGAAACATGGCTAGAATGCCAAATAAACTGGAACGGAGGGAGTATATAGATAGACTCAATATTTGTGGCAACTGGCGGGTAATACATGGGAAAACCCGATGTACCTATACAGATATGAATGTGGGGGAAGTTATGGACCTGCGAGATGTGTACATTATATAGATAACAAGTATTTTACTCCAAGTGAGGATGCGTATCCCTCACTACCCGTTTGGTAAGGTAGGAGTACACAGCCATCCTTTTGCTTGTCTAATCCATGTGTATTCATTGGAAAGCCTAGAAGATTCATCGGTTACAGGTTATTTCACATCCAAATCGACAATAGGCTATTTTTCCTTTTATGAATAGCGAATGTAATATACTGCGAGTTGTTTAAGTGGTAAACAATTTTTTGAGTAGCAATCAAGTTATAATACACATAAAGTGTTATTTTGTACAGTTTCTTTATAGGGAATACCGTCCTAATTTGAAACTTTAGTTGTAAGAAACACAATGGTGTAATGAGGTTTTACGTTGAAGCTCATTTTCAAATCTACGAGTCTTTAAAGTTTCGAAGTTAAAAGCATATGAACGGCAAAAAGTTTTTGTTTTGGGAAAGCAGAACTTTTTCCCATGCAAGTTAGGGGCAGCTGTCATCCGAATTTTTTACCTCTGGGTGGTGGCTTAGAGCGTCTTTAATGGTTATTTCTTAGCTAACTCTTAGAATTGTTTATTAGAGAAAAAGAAGAGAGAGAAGTCTGCTAACTCTTCCTCAAGAGGCAGCTTCTAACATTTATTGAGACACTGACATACGGGGCCAGTCATTACTTTAGAGTTGATATGAACTCTTATGTTGTCTCTTAGATAACTCTTAGATGACATGAAGAGTCAATGCCGTCTCTACCTTTGAGGACGCTTAGAGGCGAGCGACAAGGCAGCCGGTGCATATATACGTCGATCGTCGGCCGGGTGGGCCATGATACGAGACAGCGGCGAGAGGCTGGAATGTCGTGCCGCTAGTGCTCTAAAAAATTATTCCTTATTTATTATCGGTGTCTCAATAGACATAAAGGACCAGTGTCACTCAATAAGGGTGGAGCAACATTTGAGAGAGGGTGCAGCTGCACCCGTAGGAAATGAAAACTTCAATGGTATTATATTTTCCGTAGGATAAAGGTAGAGATTTGGTAACGAAGGGCGGAGGTTCTTACATGCTTGCCGGTGAGATGGTGGAGCATGATGGCGACCGGTCCGAAGGGGAGGAGCACGCTGATTTTAGCCTGGAAGATGACGACGCGCACGCTGGTGAGCGCCTTGCGCCACTTGCTCCCGGGCGAGTGCGACTCCGCCACAGCGGCCGGCGAGCTGATGTGCTCAACGTCCAGCGGCTGCACCGTCGTCGTGGCGATGGCGACCGGCGGTGAGCTGGCACCCGCAGCCAGTGCCAGCTCCGGGTCCACGACCCCCTCCTCGAAACCCAGCCCGGACACCTCGACTTCCATCATCCCAAATCAAGAATGAGCTCCCGAAGGCTGGAGACGAGCAGGGCAGTCGACTAAATGCGGCCGAAGACGGGAGTGCAGCGGGGGTGTGAAGCCGGCTGGGTGCTTCGGAGTCCCCCAGAAGGAACATTTGTCGGCCTGCTCGTGCCGCACGATTCATGGGCTAGTTTTTGTTAATGACTGGCATGGGGTTCCTTTGGGGAGTTTGCGCGTGTTTAGCTGGATCGGCCGGTAAGGAAAAGGCAAAAGGTGACCGATGATTAGTTGTGTTGCTCCACTAACTACTCTGTTCTCACAGTCCCCACAACTGAAAGCCAGAAAAAAAAAGTTAGGCGTGCTACAGGAGCATACTCCAATTTAGTTCCTTGTTACCGTAGTTTTTTAGGGTTCATGAGTACCACGAGTCCATAAACTGGAGTATTCTTTAGTATACACTCCATCTGTCCCACTATTAAGCATGTGACATAATTGAATAACAAAAGGGAGGGATGACTATGGTGCCCTAGCGTTATTAATCTATGCTAGCAGCGCTTTTTGCATGGCACCAAGCACAGCGACAGATGCGCAGGAAGCTCCCCATGAGAATGGAGCCAGCGAAGGGCAATGGTTGAGCCGGCTTATCGGCTGCAAATTATCTACTTCAACATAATATATCAGTAAATCTCTATATAATAATAAACTCGTAGCTAGTTGTTGAACAATAAAAAAAGCATCTCGATGGCGTAGCTAGGATTCAAACTCAGGGTCGGCCGCCAAAAAAAAAATTTGCCGCATAACAAATTGAAGGTGCCAATATACGTAGAACTTCATGACCCTAATAAAAAATTTGCCGCATAACAAATTGAATTACAGACATAGTAAATCAATAATAAGGGATCATTACAAGGCTACAACATCAAATGATAAAACGGATATAAGGGTCCGTTTGGATGTAGATATTAGAGGCCTCGGAATTGAATTGGGTTCAATACCAAATCAGCCTAGGCATTGAAATGAGCTCAATGCCAATTCCGATTGTTTGGATGTAGATGGAATTGAGGGCTAGAATTCAACTCAGGGCTGAATCCGGCGATGGAACTCAATAATACGATGGAATTTTTGTGTTCTTGTTCCACCATTGCGCTTCAAATTTCATCTAATTTTTTTAAAATATTTTTTTAAATTATTTTTTATCAAAATTTCATTTTTTTTAATTTTGATTTTTTTTTTGTTTTTCCGCTCCGGTTACCGAGGTTTCGCAATCATATTTTTGTTTCAATTTTTTTTTTGAATTTTGAATTCAAAAACCAAACCGGACCGGTTTTTTCAAATTTTTGGGCAACCGATCCAGTTACCGACGATTTTACAATCATATTTTTGTTTCAAATATTTTTATTTTTTTTATTTTTTTTTTGAATTTTGAATTCGAAAACCGGCAATCCCTGATGAAGATGCTCCAATGCCACTGAAATCAGAGGGTCGGGCCTCTGAATTGTGGACAGGGTAACTCAGTTATGTTTCAATGCCATAGAATTGGACCTCCAATGCCAATTCCTAATTCCGGCGACATCCAAACACTGGAATTGGCTGAACCCAATACCAATTCCCAATTCCAGCTCTCAATTCCAACATCCAAACGCTACATAAGAGTACTTTGTCGGGCCAACGCCTTCTAGTGGCCATAGAAGTATTAACAATATCATCTTCTTCCACATTCAAAAATATCCATGTCAATAAGGTGAGCAAACAATCATCTAAGATAACTAATTCTATTTCTCAACATATTATTGGATTACCAATTTTCCATGAGAAATTAAGATGCAGTTGTTGACATAAAGCTCTCGAGTAATAATCCAAGCAAGTCATACAGGCAGCATTACCTTCATTGTCATAATTTATTTCTTTCTCAGATATTTTTTGAGAGAATTCTTTGTCAGATATAGCGAAAAGAATTTGGAGTTCGAGGAGATGAGCGATAGAGAGAATAAGTAAGGAACCTAGAGTAGAAGAGGAAGGATTAATAAGGAACCTGAACAAGCTCGGGCAGAGGAGCGCACACGCCGGGCACCGCCAGTCACCGAAATTCGCTGGTTGCGTATTCGTTGTGGTCGTCACTCGCGTTCGCTTCTGCGTCTCTCTCTGCCTCAGATTGTGGGCTAGGCTGGCGGGCAAGGGTGGATGGGGTGCGTCGCTGGTCCAAATCGGCACACCTTGTCCACCCACTGGCTATGCCAATGCCTCGAGCCCACTCGTCCTAACCCTCTATGCTCTCTCTAATTTCTTGAACGTGCCTTGGGGCATGTGATCAGTCGAGGTGTTGCTGAAGGGCCGGCCCATGGAATCCTTCTTTCCTTCTCTCCTCCACCTCGGCACATGCTATGACTAGGCAGGCGATATGTCAACCATTGTACTTGCTTTAAGGTGGAAAGTCTATAGCTACATGTTGAGAACATAATCCGCATGAGCTACAAAGTCCGACCTGATCTTTTTAGAGTTGGGGATGATGTTGAGCTCGTCGTTGAGCCCAAACTTCTTTGAATCTATAATAAAATCGACCAACTGCACAGAACTCCATGCCACAAAACTCAATGGAGTCGATGACCACTGCAACTCTCCTTAACACGGATGTAACTTCCATCAATGATGCGAACGGATAATTGGCTGAAGATGATCAGAAGCTAGGCTCCCATGTACCAGTACCAAGACTCAATCCTATCAATGATGGAGATGTGGTGTATTTTCCTCAAGGGCTCGTCTGGAACAGCTTCTGGATTTTGATTAACCTGACACGGCACTTAGCAAGAAGAAAAAAAAAGAAAAAAATCTGCTCCTAGTTTATTTTGTGCAAAAGAGAGAAGAATAGCTCCCCGTTACATTGTCAAACAGTGTCAATAAAGTGATTTGGCAAGAGAAGTTGAAGCGAGCAAGAGATCTCCCAAACGCGCACCCTAAAAGAGGCCAACCGATCTGATTTTTGTTCTCAATTTTAGTAGCTTTTTTGGGGTCCATCTTATCAGATGAATTGTATTTTTATTGGCTTTTATCTGAGTAAGTTTCTCATTTCAATAAATATAATCAAGCAATATCAACAAGCAAAGTACATGTATAAACATATATTTATGAATATCTGACATTTCTCGACCACTCGAAGACAAATACAAACTATTCCACCGTACCAAACAAATACCACACAATTGTAATAAATGTAATGAAATACGGCAGAAAATAAGATAATTTTTTATTTTTGCGAGGAAAATAAGATAATCAATATCAAGCAACAAAATTTCTTTTAACCATTGCCGCCAGCCTAGCTATATGATTTTTTGTGAACCATTTGATGCTTATTTGGCAATCGAGGATACCCAACACATATGGAAACAAATTAGATGACCTCATGATGTGATGGCATAAGCAACATTTAACTCCTTAAGTTAGCATTTTAATTTGAACCGTAATTTTTCTGTTTAACTACTGTTTGTGCATGATAAATTCTGCGAGAAAACAAGATTTTGTTTCATTATTTTGCGAGACGTCAATAACTATTTACTGGAGTATATAGTAAAGTGGGCAAAATGATTTCTGGTGCCTGCCTATGTGTAGTCAATATCTATCAGTTTTAATATATTATTTGAAAATTATCAATTTGTACAGGCGTATTAGACTATTAGCCACAGGCCCCCAGTTCATCTGCGTATGATATGATGGGCTTTCATCCATATATGCTAGTGACTGAAAACCCCGCTAGCCACAAAGTGTGACAGTCATCGATCCGCCGTTTCATATAACGGAATATTTCTGTTGCACTTGCACATCAATTAGGGAGTAGCAAACTATTGCGTCTCACGGTCAATTTAGAACTACAAATAACAACTGATTATAACAAGACAATGTAACCAGGAGAGACAGCAATTTTTACTCATGAATCATGAGTATCAATCATATCCTCTCCCAAAGGGGATACGATTTTATTTTTGGCACTGACTCATATCTTCTTCAAGACTAGTACTACTGCAGCCGAAGATGGCCCATGATCCCGCAGACCTGACCCTCGTGCAAGAGACAGCGAGTGCTTTCGGCGTTCTGGCAAAGGCTGCAGCTATTGGATTCCTTGTCGTCGAAGACGATCTCACCAAGCTTGTAAGCCACATAAGCATCAATGCAGGCGTACTTGATCTGGTCCGCGTCAAGCTCACGCTTCCCCCAGTCGCTCATCTTGACATTGCTAGGCTTCTCCATGTTGACATACAAGGTCTGCCTCGCGAAGCCCTTGAAGCCCGTCCTACTGAAGAAGAAGCCGAGGTAGTCTTCGCAGACGCCGGCGAGGTCGACGCACGCCATCCCGACGGCGTGAGCCAGCTTCGCGGCGTCGTCGCCGACGCCGACGAAACGCACGTCGGGGTCAGTGAGGAGGCTCCCGATGGACGATGGCGTCCACATGCTGCTGGAGAGCTGGTGGACGAGGCAGCTGGTCCCGACGCAGAGCTGGAGGACGGCCGCCTTGTTAATCTGCGGCCACGCCTCGCTAGTTGATTTCCACTTGCAATCGACGCCGACGACGAGCGGCCTGCCGCACGGCTGGCAGGCACGGATGCCGCGGACCCACGCGTCGGCGTCCGTGGACTGACTGGTCACCGTGGTCTCGAATGTGGTGGATCCACATTGGATGGTGAGGGGTCGAGCGGTGGTGCTGGAAGAGCTTGGGACGGCAGAGAGCACCGGCCCCCACATGTTGCCGCCTTCTGCCGTCACTTGGTTTACAAGGAACTGCAAAGAGCTGGGTTTGGATCACCTGCAGTAGCGTTAACAATTCAGAGAAATATAGCACGTTACAGTATTTTGTGTGAGGGAGAGCACAGTTCTCTGAATTTACTACTGTAGCTAATACTGTTTAAACAGTGACTCAGGTTACTGTTGCGAATTTCTGAACTGTGGCGTTCAATCTTAGCCATCTATTGTAGATCAGACGGTAGAGAAAGGGAGTTAATTCCGGCTACAATATGCCCTCTGAATTTTGATCGGCAATTCAAAGGATCTGAACGCCAAAGAGCTACTACTAGCATTTATATTACAGCTGAATGGGCCTGCTTGAACGTGGGATTAATGTTAGTGGCGCTCCGTTTTTGAAACTTGGAGCGTCAAAAACGTTAATGATCTGGCCAGGCGAAGAGGCGTCGTCATTTAGTTCTGCTGGGATGAAATCTTTTTTTTTTAACTCGGATGAAGACTTTTATATAGGGCTCTATTTTACGAACGGTGAGACATGTACCTCCACCAATATTTTGTTAGGAGTTTTACGGTGCCCCGTATCACTAGTATTATACTAGTAGTATTATAAAGGACATTATAGTCATTTTAGTTTTATCGTCCTTTTTTTGTCACGCCACCACCCACCGAAATCCTTGGGTTGTGACCCTCTCACCTTACGATCTCACCCTGCTGCCATCAATGATGTTGCCGTCGTGCATCGCCACCAATTTTGTCATTTATCGCCACCAATTTAACACATTATTTATTTATTTTTCCTAAAATACCCTAGTATTGTTAATACTACTCAAAAATACTAGTGGTATTGAAGGGGATAGCAGAACTAATCTGGATCGTCGGATTTTAAATACCACAAGATACCACTAGTATAATACTAGTGGTATGAGGCACCGTAAAACTCCTCTATTTTGTTGCTATTTGCACGAGGACCCCTTGACGCCAGAAAGCTTCTTCGAGGGGAGCAGAAGACCGAGCTAGGATATCCCGGTCACGCTTTTTTGAGATGCTCCCGGTCACACTCTTGAGGACACTGCTCCGGTGAGGCTCCTAGCTTGAAGGAGTACAGTATCTAAAGGTCACTTTGGTCCTGCACGTGGCAGAGGTGCTCTTGATGCTAGTCCTCTGTTTAATTTTCCCGCGGTGCGTCACCGGATCGCCATGGAGACCAGCTGGCTTGTGGATGGAGGGACGTCGTCGACCTTACTCAAATGTGGAGTGCACCTGGCCCAGCCACTACTTCTCCCGCGGTGCAGCTCGTGGTGGGCTGACCGGCGACTAGTGCCATGTGTTGGTCGGAGGCGAGATGGCAGACTAAACACGTCCTGGAAATGAGCAAGCTGGCCCGTCCTTCATGGTACAATGGCGGAGGCCAGAGGGGAGTTCTCGAATGAGCCGTGCAGTGTGGTTGCGTGGCAGAGGACATCGGAGGGGCGGCCCAATTCAGAATTTGCCCTTCTTCCTAATGGTCAGTAGCCATATATCCTCTTTTTTAATAGCTTCTAACTTTTACCCTCCTTTCAGATTTTTGATCTAAGATTTGTCCTCTATCCATTTTTATGCCTATTCTGCCTTTCCCTTCTTCTTCCTCGTCCCGCTGGCAACACCAGTCACGGAGCATTTGGTCGTTGGACTGGGAGTCCTTGGCCATGGCATTTGCTCGACCTCAACGGCAGCTAGCTCGCCAAGCTCGTCGACAACATGAGGATACACAGAACATGGGACAATCAATTTCTAAAGAAGCTTGTCGATGGGCTGAATTCAAGATGGGAAGCAACAGCAATTTTGGGGAAAGGAAGAGCTCACCGTGAGCAAGGACGATAGGCTCAACTTGCAATCATACGAGGAGAAGTGCTAGTGCAGAGCAGCAATCGGCAGGAACTCCGCCAGCTAGCACTACGGGAAACCCGCTTTTTGCCGAGGGCCAAACATTTTGCCGAGTGCATAATGTCGGGCACTCGGCAAACATCATATTTGCCGAGCGCCCAACCCTAAACTCTCGGCAAAATATTGACACTGCCGAGTGCGGCACTCGGCAAACTATGCCGAGTGCCAACACGTAGGCACTCGGCAAACATAAAACACCCGGTAACACTTCCATTTGCCGAGCGCCACGTGTCCCGGCTCTCAGCAAACGTGTCACGTGCTCCGCACGTGCCCACTCCGTTACGAAGCAGCACGCGGCCGTCAAATGAGAACCGGCCACGCAGGCTAGGATGACCACGCCGCGATGAAACGGTCGTCAAGCTCCGGCTCCTAGGCATCGGACTTGAAGAGCGGCACGACAGCCGCCGTGTCGTACATCAGCGTCAAGGTCGGCGAGGGCGCCGTCCCAGAGTTCTGCGCGAGGAGGGGGCAGCACCAGGTCGTCGTGCCAGTGTGGGCCGCCGGCGGGGACGCGCCGCGGCTGGTGTTGCTAGCGCCCGGCTTCACTCTGAGCAGGGCGGCGGGGCGAGGGCGGCGCGGGACGACGGAGTTGCACGGCTCACGCGGACATGGCGGTGGTGGTCGCGGGCGGGAAGAAGAAGAGAAGGGGGCCTTTGGAACGCGGGATTTTTTTCCCGTTCCTGCGTTTTTCCTGTGAACAGTCAACTGATTCCTGTGAAATTCCTGTATAATTCCTGTGAAAATCCTGCGTTCCAAAGGCGGCCGAAGAGGAAGGGCAGAATCGGCATAAAATTGTATTTTTTTTTGTTCCTAATGTATTTTTTTTGTTTCCATGTAGTTTAGAAACATCTCCTTTTTTTTCCTCTTCGACTTCTCGAACGAATGAATGACCACTAAATCGTGTTATGCATTTGTATAAGCTTTAGGCCTCCTTTGGAACGCAGGAATTTCACAGGAATCGCACAGGAATTTCACAGGAAACAGTTCAATTTCACAGGAAAAACGCAGGAAAGGAAAAATTTTCCTTCAATCCAAACGAGCCCTTAGTATTAAGCACAGGGGTGGACATAGAGCCATTGTTTACACAAACCAAGGTAAACCAAATCGGAAACCTGAGAAACTTGACTTACCGGTTCGGTCCGGTTTAACCGTCCACCTATTTTTAAACTTACAATTCATTTTTTTCAAAATTTGAATAATTTTTTTTTAAAAATATGTTAATAAAACTAGATCAATTTACAGCGCAGTGGTGCAACAAGAACATGAAAATACCAATGTTTGATAGGTCAAAAAATGTCACAAGGTTGCAGCTGGAAAAAAGTTTAAAAAAAGGCAGAATTTCTCGTGGTGAAGTATGTTATCTTAAAGTACTTTGTTTCATCTTTCCATGGAGTATTTATACTCTAAATATGGATACGTTTTATGGGACACATGGATTTTCGAAGTTGACGCTTTTCAATCATATTGTCTGTTCAATCGGAAATTGTACAATTTCAGTGACAAAATTTAGTATTAGGTGTCGATTTCAGTGGTCTTGGACGCAGAATTTATCTGGAGTTTAAACTAAAGTTTTTGTAATCAATTGTGTGATCTTATTAGAGAGTACTTATTCTCTTGATTTGGATGAGTGGTTTGGGAGATATCGATTTTCAAGGTCGGTAGCCTTTCAAAATTACCATCATTTTTATTCAATTTTCATTATTATTATTTTGCGCCGATTTTCCCTTCATTTCCTTGTGGTTTACCAGTTTTCTTGTACAGTTTACCAGAAAAGAAAAACATCCAGTTTACCAATCCGTATCCAGTTTCCACGTTCAAATTTTGAATTTTGACCGGTTTTCAAAAAAACGGTTAGCTTTGTTAGCAGAAGTTGGGTCATGATTTCAATCCTTGCATAGAAGTAGAACTAGCTTGACTCAATTCATTTCAAATTGGGCCGACTAAGATTGGAAGATATCTCGATTCCGCGTGGCTTAAGAAACAAATAAGATTGGCTTAAGACAGAACTTGAGCTTTTTAAAAGATTCGCTTAGCAAGGAGTAAACATATTGCAAGTTGTAACAATCTAACGTGAAGTAAGATCTATATAAACTACTCAAAGATTTAAGTTGGGGACGAGTTCCGAATAGAAGAACTAGTGCACTGCTTGTGCACCAGCGGGCACTATATTATACTCCCTCCGTCTAAAAACAATATTTTAGATTTGTCCTAAATCAAACTATTTCAGCTTCAAACAAATGTATAAAGAATAATATCAATATATATAACACAAAATAGGTATAACATGAACATATATGTTTCATGATGAATCTAACGATGCCTAATTAATTGACACCATAAGGATTGGTATTTTTTATTTAATTTTTTTGTAAAATGTTGGTCTCAGTCGTGGCCTTCAGCCGTCACAGCACACAGAGAAGCACTTTGCCTTCTAGGGAGTGACGGCCCAAATGGACTGGTGGTACTTCATGAGAAACCCCCGTGTGAAACGGGTAAATGGGATGTATAACTGATATGGGTTTTTCGACCCTTCTACCTAGGGAAGAAGTTATGTTTGCAGTTGGGTGAAGGGGCATATGCACCCACGAAATACATAATTTTACCAATTACATATATAAATGAGGTACTTTCTCACACTCTCATTATTTTTGTTCTAGCATCTTTGTCAGTGCATTTGGCCACCGCTTGTTTCATCTCCGCTAGATGGGCATGTGGCCTATGCAATCGGCGTTAACTAAGCCCGTGTGTTCTTGGCAAGAATGCATGACTCACTTTAGAAAACTTGTTGTTTGCCGAGTGCCAGGCAAAGCCACTCTAGCAATCGGCAAACTCTATGCCGAGTGTAGACACGGCATAATTTGGTCGGCACAGAGCTCTTTGCCGAGTGCCTTCTGTCGGGCACTCGGCAAAACATGTTGTTTGCCGAGTGCCACCTTGCACTAGCAAATTATGAATAAAAAAACATTCAAAAAAAGCAAAAGTATTGTTTTTTTAATGAGGGAAGGCCCTTACCGGCCAGCCACAAGTCCCAAGTCATCAAAGTCGGATTTGTCGAGTGCCACCTTTACACTCGGCAAAGAGAAATACTTGGCAAATTATGAATCAAAAAACATCCAAAAAAATAGTAAAAATATTTTTTTTGAGTGAGGGGAGGCCCTCACCGGCCAGCCACAAGTCCCAAGTCATCAAGTCGCAAGTCGCGGCATTTTTCACGTGCTAGGCATCCGGCGAGATTCAAACACGTGACCTCTCTTTCGCGCGAGACTCTCTCTACCACTAGACCACAGCATCACATGTGCTCATATTCTCTTTTGATTCTACACATATTAGACTAAACCGAATGTTAATTGCTTGTTTGAAGACTTAACCAAATTCAAATTAAAAGGTTATCAACTACAAAGTTTCATAACTTTTTGCGATCTACACCTTTCGTTTTGGTCGTTTCTCCATATGAGGTGGTTTACCAAATTTGAATTTCAAATTTGAACTCTTTCAAACTAAGTTTTTGCTGACAAGATAATTTCAAATAAAAAAGTTATCAACTAAAAGATTTCATAAATTTTCAAGGTCTACAACTTTCATTTTGGTCGTTTCTCCATCTGAGGTCGTTTGAAAAACTTAGTTAACAAAATTAATTCAAATTAAAAAGTGCTAAACTACAAAGTTTCATAACTTCTGAAGATCTACAACTTTGATTTTGGACATTTATTCATCTGGCATAGTGATAGTAACATTGTTCATAAATGTTATATATCCCTCTTCTAGTTTCATGAAACTATATGAGAGATGTAGATTTTGTGAACAAATTTTTTAGCGCTTTGTCGAATGAAGAATTGACTAAAATAAAAAATTTAGATTTGGAGAACTTATACAACTTTATAGTTCAAAAATTTTTGATTTGAATTAATTTAATGCACCAAAAAATCAATTGAAATTTTATTTGCCGAGTGTACGTAATAGGAAAAACACAAGGCAAAGAGGCATCTTTGTCGAGTGTACACTCGGCAAAGGGTCATCTCTGCCAAATTTTATTTTTTTTGACACTAGGCAAAGAAATCACACTCGGCAAAGACCTTGTTTGACAAGTGTCTGAAAAAGTACACTTAGCAAAGAGCTGACACTCGGTACGTCAGGTTTCCCGTAGTGTCTGCGATCCAAGTCTTCACGCACTCGATCGTGCTGGCGTATACGGTGGCTAGCATTGGAACTAAAAGGCCGCGTATAAGTTGGTGAATGCATCAAATACTGTAAGCAAGAATCGTTCAGCGAGCGAGCGAGTAATGTTATGCTCACGGTATGACAGATAGTGATAAAATATTGACGGGATCCAAATCAAAGGTAACTAGAGATCACGACCGAAGAAACAAATTGTTAACACATGGCGAAGCCAGGCATGAAGCACAAATCATCTCCATATCAGTTGGCCAACACCTTCTCGCCGAGCTTGTAAGACACGTACGCGTCAATGCAGGCGTACTGGATCTGTGCAGCGTCGAGGTCATGCTTCTCCCAGTTGCTCATGGTGACGTGGTACGGCTTCTCCATGGCCATCCCCAGCACCTCCCTGGCGAAGCCCTTGAGCCCGCGCCTGCGCCCGCCCACGCGGCCGCCCAGATACTCGTCGCAGAGCCCCTCCAGGTCCACGGGCGCGGCGCACGCGAGGCCGTAGTCGGCGTCCAGCTTGGCGACGTCCTCGCCGACGCCGACGCCGACGAAGCGCACCGCAGGGTCGGCGAGGAAGCTCCTGAGCGACGCCGGGATGGAGGCGGCGTAGAAGAGCTGGAAGACGAGGCAGCGCGTGCCGGCGCAGAGCTGGAGGATGGCCACCTTGGAGGTCGTCCACGGGCTGCGGTTGGGCTTCCACTCGCAGTCCAGCCCGACGATGAGAGGGCGGCCGCTGAGCATGGCGGAGGCACGGACGCTGCGGACCCACGCGTCGGCGGCCGCGGCGTCGCGGGTGACCGTGGTGTCGATCGTGGCGGAGGCGAAGCGGACGGTGAGGTGAGTGGTGGGTGGGGAGAACGCGGAGGGCCTCGACATGGTGGCTTTGCCTTGCTTTGGCGGTGGAGCTTTCTGCTCTGGTGACTGGTGAGTGCGAGGAACCAAAGAGCATGGAGGCCTCGTATTTATAGTAGCAGTGCTTGACTGAAAGTTGATCAATGCATGCATGGAGTCGATCAGTCTGGCTGATTAATGCTGGTGTTCAAACTCCATTTTGAAACTCGGAGCGTCAAAGTGTAATTCCAGTTTCCAAAGAGTCGGTCATTTGAGTTACCTAGTGAAGGGAACACTAGAATCGGTGGGGAATTGTGCTGGTTTTACACCAAATCCATCCGTTGAAGTTTTCGACCAAAATAGTTGGTAGCAAAAGGAAAAAAGAACCGCGGTACTAGTAATACTACTCTGTTTCCATGGAAATAAACTTTGTGATGGATTACTTCAGCCATTGATTTTCCAAGACATGAACAGACATATTATTTCCCGTTGTTATGCAGACAAATCTTGCAGTTGCAGCGATGTGATTTCCTCTCCTCAAAGACGATCGATCTCAGTAAGCTTGTATATAACTTCTAATCTATATACTAGGCATCAACGCAAGCATATCTGATCTTGTCCGCGTCAAGATCATGCTTCCTCTAGTCGCTCATCTTGTTGGCATGGCTGGGCCTGTACAAGTTGAGAATTAAAAGGGACGTACATACTGAACGAGATTTAGGGATTGATTATAATAGGTGAAAAATTAAGAAGTTGCCGGCAGACAGAAGATATACACAGTAGATATTTCCGATACAGTATAGCGGAACACATGGTCTACAAGAGGAAACAAGAGATATCGACATTGATTACTTCCCAAAATCAGGAAATCCATAAATTCATCCAGCCATGAGTACGTGTTTCCAAATTTTGCTCTGGTTCTTGTTCTTCCCACCATTCGGTTCTCCCATCTGTATCCAAGTTAGTCTATCCAGGGAGATATGAAGGTTAGGCTATGGTATTGGCTCAAAATGTTCCAATCCATCGTAGTGGTTGTGCTAGCTTCCATGACCACGCTTCAAGGAGGTTGCGCCGCTGCAGGGACCGTGGTCAGAAGCATCTTCGTCAACCAGCACGGCGGTGCCGATTTCAAGTCCATCCAAGCAGCCGTCGACTCTGTGCCGTTCGGCAACGACCAGTGGATCCGGGTTCATGTCGCCGCGGGTACCTACAAGTAAGTAATCCGTGCATGCGCGCCTTGTGTAGTTTAGATGCGATGTTTTGTTCAAAGTGTTCTCTAGGAAGTTGTGTGTAGTTCAGAATCTTCAGATGTAAGTTTTGTTCAAAGTGTTCTCTAGGAAGTTCTGTATAGTTGAGATGTAAGTTTTTGTTCAAAAGTGTAATCTAAGTTTGTGAAACAACTGACGATTGCTTCACTGCCGGCAAAGTTAAAAATTTTAGTTTTCTGAAGGAATAATTCCATGTTGATCGTCAGAGCAGAGTAATGGAGCTAATTTTGTCTCCTTTCTTTTGGGTACGAAAACGTCCTCTGCGTCGATGCAGTGAGAAGGTGACCATACCTCAGAACAAGAGCTTCATCTTACTGGAAGGCGAGGGCGGGTACCAGACGTCAATCGAGTGGGCGGACCACGCCGTCGGCGACTCCGGCACGGCCAACTCCCCGACGTTCGCGGTGTTCGCCACCGACTTCATGGCGCGCGACATCACCTTCAAGGTCAGGGTCAGCCTCGTACCGACATTCATGTAACCGAGTATCACTGTGTGTTGAATATAATGTTCACAATGTAGAGTGAATTGCACAGAACACGTACACCAACGGGGCCAGCGAGCAGACGGCGCCGGCGGTGGCGGCGCTGGTGGCCGGCGACCGGGCGTCGTTCTACCGGTGCGGGTTCGTCAGCGTGCAGGACACGCTGTGCGACCTGGACGGGCGGCACTACTATGAGGCCTGCCGCATCGAGGGCGCCACCGACTTCATCTTCGGCAACGGCCAGACCATCTTCCGGGGATGCCAGATTACCACGGCCGCGACGCCCTTCTCTCCCGGGTTCATCACGGCGCAGGGCCGGAGCAGCGGCGACGACCCCAGCGGGTTCGTGTTCTGGGACTGCACGGTGGGCGGCGTCACGCCGGCGTACCTGGGCCGCGCGTGGCGGGCATACGCCCGGGTCGTGTTCTACCGGACCGACATGTCCGACGTCGTCGTCAGCCAGGGATGGGACGCCTGGAACTACAAGGGCAGCGAGTGAGTACTAGTACTAGTCGTTTTGGATCGCGAGCTAGCGCGTCGTTTGCCTGCAGCCTCTGATCTTTGATGGTTTTGGTGTTTGCAGGGGCACGCTGATGATGGCGGAGGCGGAGTGCACCGGGCAGGGATCCAACCGCACGGGGCGGGTTCCGTGGTCCAAGACGCTGACCGGCGACGAGCTCGCCAAGTTCGTCGACCTCTCCTACGTCTCCGCCGACGGCTGGCTTGCCGCGCAGCCACGCTAGAATTGACCGGTGTAAATGACAAGCAATAATAATGTGTGATGATGCACGAGAGATTGTGATGACAATACGGCTTTCAAAAACAGGTCGAAAGGTCACGGTTGTTGGTGGTTGTGTACAAGCCGGACGCACGTCTTTCTTCTCAAATTACGTGACAGGTCAAGCAGGTACCCAAAAACAAGCAACAAAACCTCAGACCTCTTTAATCGGTTACACAAGGTTTCTTT
Organism: Eragrostis curvula; assembly: GCA_007726485.1. Taxonomy (NCBI): domain Eukaryota; kingdom Viridiplantae; phylum Streptophyta; class Magnoliopsida; order Poales; family Poaceae; genus Eragrostis; species Eragrostis curvula. Next base: position 104,285 of record RWGY01001123.1, on the reverse strand, counting down.
ACGGTGGCATGTCTCACATCCTCTTTGCACTTCGGTGCCGCCGCACTCAGTTCTTTCAAGTTGAAACACTAACTCTTCATGGATTACTACAAGATATCCAGATTTTTTTGTATTTCACACAAATAGTCAAGTGACAGGTCCTTGCTAGCTTAAAACAGAGTTGTCCTTTCCCTGCTCTTTGATCCCAGTAGACATACATGTACTTCTCACAAGGAGCGATCCTTCTTTTTTACAGAGGGCTTACTTGCTTTTCATTTGCTAGTCTCTCATGGAATGGATGGATAGTAAGCGGTGCACTCGCTCTCAAAAATCAACGATTAGCACCTGTCGTGATCTATCTAAGCAATTTGAGTTACTGTAGGTACGCAATTTTGTAATTGATATGCCTACTTGACTGCTCAGGGAAGTGTTAAGGAGAATGGGAGAAGAAAGGGCATGGTTGATGCACAAAACTTATGCGAAGAACGCACGATGCAAACACGGCTTAAGAGATCCGTAATAAAAAATGAATGTAAAAGGTATCAAACTCACGACTCTGAAAAAGTGCACATCACGTTCAGCTGAAATAGGCTGGGGTTAAAGTCTATATCCAGAAAAGTAGCAAACAGATTGGAGAGCCACGAACAAAAGGAATACACATCCAAAACTTCCCCTCAGAGAACCCTTTCTGAGATCATTGTGATAAACCTTGTGGTAACGTGAAACAATAATCAAAATATCCTTTCAAGTATCAGATGCCCTAAAGGTTCATGGACAAAAATAGGACCAGATATCTGAATTTGCAACTTACATAAAACACAACTGGTGCTGACTAGTTACGTCCTTCTTTCTCTCCTAATTCCATCAACAATCACATCTTTGATTTTTATGCAACTTTATGAAGTGTACAGACAGCTGGAAGACCTAGGTGATAATAACGCCATGCTCAAAGAATAGTTCAATCTCACTTGGTGTAGAGGACATCCTCCCATGGGTGACGGTACAGTGGCTGCTTAAGCCTCTTCTGGTCAAAGGTGTGCCTGTGAATATGTGCAGCAAATTTGTTCAGCAAAGTGAATAGTTACAAAATGTACTTGGAACTTACAAATAAATGGTTATGTAACTTGACCAGAGTCAAAATGATAACTTTACCACAGTCTCAATGAAGGCAATAAAGGCAAATAGGCATTAGTAATCAAAGAATAGTACTCACCCAATCAAACCAATTGAACGGGCAAGCACAAAGAGTCCATTGAGATAGCCAATCTCGACAATCTCATCAATCTCTTGTTTGCTGAACATTCCACTTCCAGAAAGAAGATCCAAGAAAAGGGACCCAATTGCACCATCGACATTCATAACCAAATTGTTGGCTTTTGATAGGGTATAGGTCTCAACCTGAACAGCGTACTCCATGTACTTGACTGAAGGGAAATGTGTGTGAGCATACTTTTGTAGAAGCTGCACACGCTTGTCCCTGTTGTCTCTGCTCTTGATCCTAATCACAGAGGCAAGTGAACTTAGTCCAAAGGTCAAATGCACAACCAGTCATACTAAAAGATGTCCTTTAAGGAAGTGCATTTGTAACTTCTAAATACAATTTTCAGGTGCAGAGATTGTTATGATGTCAATGTGACAAGGATACATGTGGTATACCTGTGACCAATCCCAGGAACACGGATTCCCTTCTTTTTCATGCCCTCAACAAACTCATAAGGTGTGAGACCCTACAGGCAATTGATAAGGATTGGTCAAGCTGATTAATTATTAAGAAACAAATGGAACCTGGGTGGCAAAAAAGCAGGACATAAACAGCTTACTCTATCATATGCATCTTTGAAGTACCGCGCGGCATCATCAATTGCACCACCAAAACGGGGGCCGATTGTCAATAATCCTGCAATAATTTCATTCAATTTGTTACTTATTTATCGCATACCATAATATCTATCCTGTTTTGTACCAAATGGTATTTATATGTTTTGCATGTACAAATCAAACAAGCTCACCAGACACCAAGCTGGAAACGAGGTCCTTTCCAGCCCTAGCTGTAACTATAGAGTTATGGGCACCCGAAACACAGGGGCCATGGTCAGCACAAAGCATGATGCACATCTGCAAAACAAATGAAATCCTTTTAAACCAAATGATGTTCTGTATGGGAAACCAATGAAGGTCAAGTTACAGAGTCTAGAAATGCTCAAGAAAAATTACGAGTCTAGAAGAGCTATAATGTTTTTGAGGCGAAGAAGAGCTATAATGTTGTGAAGAAAATAGAATATCCATATTACATCTTGCTCATAACTTACCTCAATAAACTGAGTGCAGTAACGGGGAAGGCTGCGCTTGAACCACAAAAGAGAAATGACATCACCAACTCCAAATCCCTGTTCAATAATTGTGGACATTGGAACACCAGCGTAGCAAGGTTCCTCACCTGCATCATAATCAGCCACCTTCATTACTTCCCATGGGAGGGCAAGACAAAGGTCCAATGTAGAGTATATAGAAAACAATGTCACCAGTATTCTAACCTCTGTCATCCGAGATAGTGGAGATAATGTGTGTAGGAGCTCGGACCTTCCCGCTCTTAATCGCGGTCTTAAGATCCTCTGGAATGGGAGGAGGTGTGATTTCCGCCACAGGGGAAATCTTTCCATCTTCAACCTGCCAATTATTTTATAACCACATAAGCTTGCTTCCATATTACACGTTGACCAAAGTAAAACTGATACTTGAAAGGTTACAGTCACGGTGCATTAAAATATAAAACGTACCAGTTTCTCAAATGTCTCCTTAATTGCGCTTTCAAGGGCTTCATATGACGTAGGCACAACTGCCCCAGCATCCCTTAGTGCCTGATTCTTAGCTTGTGCTGATTCTAACTCACCACCACTCTTTGCACCCTGTTATGCCCAACCAAGAAAGGACCCGTGCACAGTAAGTGTACTGTTCTCCTGACATAAACTGGGGGAAGGGCTGACAACATAGGTTCAAAACTTACAGCATGGCCGAACTGCACTTCAGATTTGAATAGACGCGCACATGTCCCACTAACCCATGCAACAACTGGTTTCTGTACCTTCCCTTGTTTCAAGGCTTCAACAAGTGAGTACTCATCCCTTCCACCAAGCTCTCCAAGAACAACCATCATTTTAACCTAAAGCCAATAAACACAGAGTGCAACAAGAATTTATTTGCACTGCAATTTTCCATATCTCGACTACAAATGATGCATCGAAGGCCTTATGGTTTGCACTAATATATGAATGAAGAAGTTACAGGAGTTCATATGTCAAACCTGTGGTATGTTGTTAAATCGCAGAATGTGATCTGATAGAGTTGAGCCAGGGAAAACATCCCCTCCAATTGCAATTCCTGAATATGTTACAGGTATGGTTAGAAGATGTACTCCTTATGCATAAATTTCACAGTTATCCACAAATATACCTTCATAAATACCATCTGTCACTCTGGCAATGGTGTTGTACATCTCATTTGACATGCCACCCTACAAGTATCCAAAAGCACAATAATTGTTTAGATGTCCAGATGATTCAAAAATTAATAAAAGGAAGAAAGTTCAGTAATTTGAGCCAAAAGTTACTTATATGTGCATTCACTTTATGTGCTTTTAATCTACATTCAAAATTCTAAAAAAGCTATTTTAACATGTGAGCAATCATGCATAAAAGCAACAATCACGTTTCTTTTACAGTACAAGAACCATGTTGATATTGTCTCTATTTTAATATCCTTTTTTGGCATCTTTAAATCACTAGCTTATTTTGTGTTTCAGCTGTCAACTAGCCAAAACTACTGCAACAAAAGGCATTGCATTGTTACATGTAGACAAGAAAATATGTAAAGTGAAGAAGGACATAAAGGCTGTACCGATTTAGACACAAAACCAACAGACCCAGGCCTGTAAAGCTTGCATTGAATTATGTTGTCAATGGTTCCAGCAGTATCACCAATCTTGAAAGCGCCAGCTTGGATTCCTCCAACTGTTGCAGGTCCAATGATGACCTGAAATAATGAAACATTAATAAATTGACAAATATGCAGGCCAAAACACCACAATGTAATACTTTCACGGATAGGACATAAAGGAGCATGCCAATAGTAATATCTGGGATGCATCGAAATTCCAGAAGTCATTATGGTATTAAAAAAAATTCTAGAAGGATGCGATCCTAAATTAGTATGAATTCTACTGCTTCACGATGTCAATTTGCAGATGAAACTTCATGTTTAACAAGCAGTCAATTAATGTCCTTACCTTGTTATTAGCTTTTGCGTAACTAATAAGCTGTTTTGTGTCTGATTCAGGAACACCTTCAGCAATAATGGCTACAACTCTTATTGTTGGCTGCTTCAAAGCTGCCATTGAAGAGGCAGCGGCACTGAAAATTTTGTAAATACAGTTACTATGTGGTGGCAGGAAAAATCATGCTCTTTCACAAAACGAATATTGAAATTATAACTAACCTCCGGAAGGATGCAAAGTTGATAAAAACATCAGCAGTTGGGTGTGCATTGCAGGCAGCTTCAATTCTATAAAAAAAAAAATAAACAAGTAAACACCAGTTCTGCTAGCAATTGGATACCATATTCATCTCCGCCCAAAAATCTTGCTCAATGAGGTAGAGACTCACGTAGGATGAACTGGAATAGCAATTTCCTCTTGTCCAAAGAAAAGTTTCTGAAACCCATCAGAACCAGGGTTGATAATTCCAGCAACCGAAGGTGTTTCTCTCCCTATCAAAGGAGGCAAAGTCAGTAAGTAAAAAGAAAATCAGGAATGTTATGCACTCCTTGTAAACCAAAATAAAGAGGCGATGTGTACCACAGAGGAAGTCAAAATCAAGCATCCGCTGGATGGGAAGTTGCTTGTAATTGTAGAATAACGCTTGGGTGGTCTTTGAGAAAATTTGACCTGTCGCCATGATTTACTTCGCCTGTAAAAAAGTGAACAGAATATGTTAAAAATGTTTGCAGAATGCTACAACAGCAATGGACATCTTTGCAAAAAGACTTTATAAGGATCGAATAGGTGACATGACTTAGCAAAATGACAAACAGAAAATTCAGGCGATATTAATTATGACACGAAAATCATTGTAATGATCAAAAGAAATTCCAACATCAAGTATTCAAGTCTACAACAGATGGCCCAAAATGTCATGATGACTGACGATCCATATTTTTCCTGTAACTACAGCATTAGTCAATCAAAACCAAAATAATAGCGAACTAAATGTGAGAAACTGGAAAATAAACAGGGACAAGATGGAGCTTAAATCTGAGGAAAACAGGAAAAAGGAATGAAAACCCAGTGCCTGCTTGTTACAACACAACATGTTACAAAAACATCTTTGCTGTGCTCATAATGCTTTTGTTATCGCTTATGGTCCCAACTCGACAAGAAAGTTCGATTTCCTGAACACTCAACTTGGATGGACATTAATAATGTATGACACGAAGGGTATACAGTGATGGTAGCAGGGGAAAAAGGTAATAACAGAACAAGACAGAGGATTCTAAAAAAAAATCCATTTGAGCAATATATAAGACCAAGGACTAATGCAAAGAATATTAATAATGTAATCTCAAAGCCACTTAAAAGATGACCATGCTAAAATTCAAAAGCTCTTAGTCCACGTGTGAGCTTGCTTTTAAAAAACCTCGACAACCTGCTAAAACAGGAAACTCGACAACCCAGAGAATACTGCGCTGCGTACTGATCAAAATTGCACCATAATAGAAACTGAACTGAAACCTGAGCAGAACACCGGATCTCAAATGCGATACACCAGAACAATCAGTTCGTATGATTTCCTAACTACTTGCACCCTTCACCAATGTAACAAATCAATAAAACTATCCATTATAGCATACAGGCTTTCTAAATCTCACATTTTTTATCACCCAAAATTCACAAGTTACCATGCTCAAATCCCAGTAAGAATAACGCTATAATTCCTACAAGATCATAGGTTTCTTCCAGCCATCATTTCCAAACAATTATAACCAGTACAGAACCACCGTCGAGGACCAAGCAAACAGAACATCAGTGAACTAACTTTAAGAACCCGACAAAATTCAAAACCTCGCTAATTTCCACTACCAAAACCTCGAGATCTTGTTAGATCCATACAAAACTCGCAGCCCCGCAGTCCAAATCCATGTACCTGACAAAAACCCCGGGGTTCCTCAGAACACCACGGAGCAGTGCCTCCAAATAAGAAACAAGCTCGCGCAGCAAGGGACCATTCCCCGGTCGAATTCAGATCAGGCGGGGCACCGCAGGCAGCCCATTCCCGGCGCAACACCAAACCCCGACTAAATCCCGCCCGCGCCGCGAGATCCCAGAGCGATCCCGCCGCCGCGGATCCCCAGATCCGCGGCGCGGCGATCCGACCCGCCAGGCGCTCGGCCTAATGCCTCAGAGAGCGAGAGCAGCAACATGGCAGCAGAAAAAGTTGGAATGCGAGCGTCTCTGAGGCGAGGAAGGTGCGAACCTTGCGAGACGCGGGCGAAGCGAGGCGGAGGCGGTGGCTCGTCGGAGATCAGTACGGGCGGAGCAGAGCAGAGGCGGACGGAGCTCAGGCGGAAGCAGAGGAGGGCTTTATAGTGGCGGGTAGGGGTTGGGACCGGTGAGGAGTAGGCAAGGCGAGCGACGCACTCCCCATCTACCCCGAGAGAAGCCCCGCCCCACGGCGCCGTGAACGTTGCCTGGACCGGGTCCATGAGCCGTTAGAACCGGGTTAAAAGCTTAACCGAATTGGGTTGGCAAATTCTCCCCATTGTCGTACTCGTGGTGAAGCTAGGTAGAAAGATTTCTCATTCCTTGTCAAATCGTCCACGCCGGGACGCTTAAGCCGTTGCCTAAATGCAAAGTGTGTTACCGTCTATTGGTAGAAAGCAGGAGGAGTGGTATGATTTCCATAGAAAAAAGAGTCACTCAATTCAACTGAAATTGTCTCTCTTTAAAAACACACACACACACACACACCAATGCACCATCTCAATGAATATCTAAGAGAGATAGTAGATTTTAAGTTTAAAAAAATCACCATAAGTGCACTTATCATTGAAAAAGCTAATAAGGTGTAGATGTAAACCCATGTTTTAAGTTTTAAGTTAGAGACTCAATTACTCAAACCTAGATCTACAGGTTCCATCACAAGAAATCAAGAAACAAAGCTACTCTCAATTTGGATTGAGATCGCGTAGACATCCTTTAAGCGAACCAAGACGTTTCAGTCTCTATATCTCACGTTGAACAGCTAGATGAATATGGTTTGTGGACTACAACTACTATAGTGACACTATGAACGTGTTTGGTTGGGCTTATTGCCCAGCTTCTCCACCGGCTTATGCACTGTAGCGCACTGTAGCTACAGTGCACAAGCCGGAACAAGCCTCCAAAACGTTGCTTATTCCGGCTTCTTGTCAGATGAACAGTGTCAAACAGTGTTGTTACAGTAGAATAAGCAGGTGGAAAAGCCGATGGAGAAGTTGGTGCCAAACACACCCATACACAGGTCACTGCTTTTGATTTACAACGCACGCCCCCACCTTCACCCCTCTGTTTTTTTTCTTTTTTTTTTCTCGTGGTATGTAGTCGTCTTAGAATTTTATTGTGTAGAAGATTTAACATGAGCTTTGTTCTATTCACAAATTGTGTTTAGCTTTGTTTTCTTATGATATGTTCAATGTCAGTGGCTCAAATGAAGGCAGCGGTATCTGCCACTCTCGCTATGGATATGATAGTATATCTTAAAGTTTGGAACAGAGATTGGTTTTGACAAGGGTTACAAGAAATACTCCTACAAAGCTTGGCAACACGTTATTTATCACACGTCCTTTAGGGCCATAATATCAGTTTGACTTGAGTTATCCTCACATAAAAGAGCTTGTATCAATCACATTGAAGCCATCCTTTTATACAGATGCAAAGCGAGGATAAAATAATTTTAAAATGTGTGCATGTTATTTGTGTGCATGTATCAATCACGTTATTTGTGTGCATGTTTTTTTTTTTTTTTTTGATGTCTGACATAAGTAACCATTGCCGTATAATGTTACACCTGAGGGGGACATCGATAGTCTTCAACAATCTAGATGCATGATTGAGGCCATATCCACACACAGGGGCGGAGCCAAGGGGGGGCTGGCAGGGGCCATGGCCCCCCCATGATTTGATCAAATTTGCGGCTGGTACTTCTTCTAATATGTTGAAGAAGAGATTTGCTGCAAAAAACAAAAGATACCTCTAGCCAAGCACTAGTTACGCTGATAACAATTGACAAGTTCCGTATATTGCTGTTTCTACTCGGCTCTTCAGAACTAATTCACTCCAAGAGCTATAACAACTCTAGTTTATTCTTGTCTGAACATTGTGAATTGTGAAACAAATTAAACAAACAGTAAAACTAGAGATACTGCTATAAAAAAATGTGGATTTTTGTGGTCAACTAAGCATATATTTAATATTTCAATACACGGGTTGTTTGCTCGGCCCCCCTATGCATAGATCTTAGCTCCGCCACTGTCCACACATGTTCTTTCACCTTCGCAATGGATTCATGAATGTCGTAGACATATCACGTTAATTTAGCTCGAGCCCACGACTCCATTATTCATCACAATGGCCCTCTTCCTTTGTTTGACAAGAAGCCATATATATTTACAACCTTTTTTGTTGTTGTTTTTAAAAAAAAGTATATGGTAAAAATACAAATACGAAAGCTTCTCAGACATTTCCTAAATTTAGTGAATCTTGCTGCCAATATTATGATCCTCTAAAGGTTCGTTATAATTTTCTCAATTAGGGAGTGTGTGAGTAACTTCCAGCTTTTTGCAAGTGAATAGTTTCATGCTACTCCTTTCTACAATCATGTGCCCTTCCGTCTCCTTTCTAGAAAAACATTAGAATTTACTTAGGTTGGAAACACATTTCTAGTAAAGTGTAATTGTTCTTTCACAACAACAACAAAAAAAAAAGTTAAACCAGTGATGTTGACATTCAACGGAACAGTTTGTTCATGTAGTTTCGGTCGGTTCGTAGCATTCATGGCATGCGTCATCGGCCACAAGTTATAAGTTATCCATCGACATCTATTGCTTTGGTCACATGGTCTATACGGCCGGTTTATGTAGGTCAGTTCACAGCCCAGCAACGCCGTTTAGACCACACATCGACGACGTCCATGGTGTGGGCGCACGGTCTATACGGCGCTCTCACTGACTGCCGGGCCACGAGTGACACGGACCCGTCTACGAGCGAGCGTCGCGCACGAGCGAGACGTGGGTGCGCGTCGCGTCTGCGCGGCACGTGCGAGGGGGGTCGCTAGATTAGGCGCGGCGCCACACTGGTTGTTGAATTGAGTGAATCAGCAGCTAGAGATCGATCGAATCCGTGACTGCTGCTCGGGATCTTTAAATTGCAAGCGTGGCCAGTGGACGGTGGGCCCAGGGGGAGGGTTTGAAGTTAGCGGGGCCCACATGTCATTGACCCGATCTTGGGGGAGACGAGTTTTGGTTAGGCTAGCGTGCGCTTTTAATTGGGTGGAGATCCCGAGGCCGCGGCTTGACGTGCTGTCGACGGCCGGGGTTCAGGTCTCCTGTGTGGGGCCTGGGGGATAGGGAGAGAATTCAGTTCGAAATCTGCGCATGGCTTCGGTACAAGTGGAGTGTAGATGGTAGCTGTACGCCTGTACCCTGGGTTCCTCGGATCGGTCGGTGGCTTTGACCTGCACCAGAAAAAGGTCCTTTTTACTGCTTTTTGTTCAGATTGTAGTACTGCTTTTCCTCTAATCTTTTTGTCCCAACAAACCGAATTCTATTTTACAGCAAGTCCTCGACCCTTTTTTTTTTAGAAATTACACAGTACAACTCAGACACTCACAAACGCACGCACACCCACCCCTATGAACGCACATATACAAACCCTACCCCTATGAGCATCTTCGAAGACTGAGCCGGCAAATTCTCCAGATTCCCGAAGTCACCACTGGCGCCTCGCTGTCGACGGCCACGTCGCCTACCGCTGAAAGCACAAATGCCGTTAAATCCTAGAAAATTCGCTCCCACCGGGAGTCGAACCCAAGACCTCAAATGTGCTACTCGGAAGTTTTAACCACTAGGCCAACACCCCTTTCACAGCAAGTCCTCAACTTATGAAAGCTTGCCACCACATGAGTTCTCTCTTTTTATCCAGTTCCTACGTTTCTTTTTTGAGATATATTGTATTAATCCCATTATTGATTTTCAAAGAAACCACAACCTCAGTGACAGGGGCATTACAGTGCTCCTCACACCAGCGTCACAAGATGCATCAGGCTCCCTCTGGAGTTCAAGCTGCACCCAAAAGCTATACCTCACTTGTAATTTCAGTCCCAAGCTCAATCTGCCATTGTTTCCACATTCGGCGTCCAAGGTGAGCCGATCATCTTCAGAACACAACGTGTAACAGCCAGTCAACTGTCAGTTTATTTGCCTAATTAGTTCTACGCTGGAAGGTGACCACATCACTGTTTGATGGATTCCCTAGTTGACAAGCATTTACGTACACCCCGCCCCATCTTTCGTTAGGAAATAGGAACAATGCAAATCTAACCAAAACGGAATCACGTAAAGCGACTGGTCAGCAGGCATGTCGCAATCGAGCTGTTAAGTTCATGGGCAGGAGGGCAACGCTCTTGGACGCTAACTCCCAACAAAACCAGTAGGCGTCGATGTGCGGCCAGCTCCACGTAGCAGTCAGCTCACCAAATGACTCTTTTAATTATTGCCTCGCTGCTGCACGCAGAAAAGGAACTGTTTGTGTCCAAATTTATCGACAAACCAACGTTTGGTTGGTTGCTGGTAGCTTGGTACAGATCCCATACCAGATCAATGTTCTTTTCGTTTAATATTCTTGCAGAGCCTTCAAGTCAAAGCAAGTAAACTGAGTAGGTTGTCTCACGAAGGAACAGAAAAAGAATAATGATAAGCTGATAGTACTAATCAGTTAGTTATGTGGCTATAGACAAAGACAGTGCAGCAAATTAAAGATGTCAGGAAAAATGTATTTTTTATTCTTGATGGGTTGGTGGTGGTATTACTGAGGTAGCTTGATTTAGTGAAAGAGTAAAGCATGAATGGTTTTTTTAACTTGATTTGGCCATCGTACTTGGAAAACTATAAGTTACAACCATTTAAACTTGCTCAACTGTGTTAATACGACCATTAGCTTCAAGGCCCTACATATATGGAGATGTGGCATATACACACATTTCATTGTGCTTGGCCATCCAACATTGCGATCAATTTTCAGCCTGGCCAAATTTCAGTCAGCGATCTTGTTTGCAGAATTTTGGCGAACTCCGACTGATTGTTCTGCATCCATGACGGTGATCATTCGTGTAGTTTACTCTTTAAAGTGAAATGCTCCGTAGCTGAATATTCCTTTTTGGGGCTTGATGAGTACGTAACATGTACGTAACGGCCAACTACTACTTCCACTTTCCCATACTTCCGTCCGTCGACTTGTACCCATTAATAAGGTGTATACCAGAAACAGTTGGCAACATTCGGGTCCATCTCATTCATGTCCTCAGCCCTCTTTCCACCACAGGTTCCGTTCGTCTGTCCTGGCATAATAGCAGCCTACATATAGCCAACGCAAACGTTCTACTTTGACCATGAAGAAAAAACACCACGTAACAAACCAATCTTCTCCAGTCTGATATAAAAGCAGGCCACCCCTGTGTTGGGATATGAGAGGTTACATCTACCTGATCAAAATTTAGATTAAGACAAGTCACCAGTATGCTATTAAATGGTTTATAATCATGAGTGTACGTGATGACTTGGAAACAGACTCGATGGAAGTGCTTTCTGGTATTACAGGAAAATAGGCAGCAGCATTTAGTGCCTTAAACTGTACACAGTACTATCATACAACATCTGGAATGACTCCACGCCCAGCTTTGGCGTCAAAATTTGTAGCCAGTAATGTCACAGAACATCAACTGCAAGAGTACTTTTCATCTTCAAAATGAACCGAGAGAGGAAGTGAACGTCTATTGTCTAATCCTGACCTGCTCAACCTGTCAGTGCTCATTTCACCGCACCTAATCTGAATCTATTTTGCACTTTTACACTCTCTTTCTTGTTATATTCTTCCGTGGTTCCTTTTTCGACCCAACCCCTGAACCTAGGGAAGTCATTCCTACAGCACTTTGGTACAAGTCCTTTAACCTGTAGATATCAAAATGTCAAATGAAGTCGTTATAATCCCGATATTATGCAAACACAAGGAAATTTACTTTGATATAGCTGCAAACCTTGGCATGCTGATCACCAGAGCAATCACAGAAACTCCAACTACGAGTGGGAAAACTGGTGCCGGATCCAGTTCCTGCATTGTACAAAAGATTACATGGCATCCTAAACAGACGAAAATGCAATGAACTTGACTTCATAGCATAACAAAGTTTCAGGTAAACTAATGTTTTGTCTGGATATGCCAAAATTAGACCACAAATGTAAATCTACTGCTGGTAACAAGTACTACCTCCGTTCACATATTGATGTCGCTTTGGACAGCAAGATGAAACTAAAAATGAACTAACTCGCCCTGTCAGAACGACATAATTTAAAAGACGGAGGGAGTAACAAGATAATTCCACAACAATTACCGTCTAGATCTCATCTCTTCTGGTTTAAGGGTGGAAGCAAATTACCAAAGATGTTGCAATTGTGTGATAAGTTACCTGCTTATGATGGCGCTCTTCTGTTCTATATTTAAGGGGACCAACATGAATTTGAGGTTGCTTTTCCAGGTCTACTTCAACGATCTCTGATTCAAATCTGTGGGTATGTGATGGAAGGCCAGATCGGATCTGAACGAGATGCTTGCCCTTCGGCAAATCTCGCACTTCAAAGTAGTAGGAAAGGGGAACAGGAAGTACAGATTCTACTCTAGAAGGATCGGCTGCAGATCTGATTTCAATAGACAGGTGTGGCTGCAATGTATCAATGCCATCCCCTTCGACATGACCACTCAAAATTGTTACTTCTGGGCGTTCAAAAACCACAAAATCAATACCAGTGATGTCTTCCTGACCAACCTGAAAATGCACAGAAGCACAAAATTCATTCTTTTTAAGCATAAACAGCACAGAAGCACAATAAATATGAGATAATGATATGCTGCAAATGCTATGTGCAATGGACAAATGGACTTCAAAAATAATTATATATTACAACTTACATCAACTGACACATATTCGGGCGAAGCTCGCTCAACTGCTGCAAATCCAAAATTATCTTTTGCAACCACTCTTATAGAGTAAGTTGAGCCAGGCACAAGTCCTCTAAGACGAAACCTGCCAAAAGTATCAGTAGTAGCTTCCTCATAATAACCTTTGGATTCAGATCTTGCCTCAACAAAAACACCCTCCTTCGGTTGTCCAGTCAGCAGTGTTACAGAACCCATGGCACTACATTGAAATGTTGGTTCAGTTAACAGTGTAATATTGGCTGCAAATTAGATTTTAGCTATGCACATTAAAAGAACTAATTTTCAGAACAGAAGCATGGACTCAATAACAGCTGATGAGCTAAGCACTTCAAATTCACATGCCGCAGCAAAATAATAGAACATAGGCTTAAGCAAGCTATTCACTAATGTGACATATACCTCAATAAATACAATTTGAGAGCCACATGAAACTAAAATAAGCATCAGTGGTAGGTCGACCACTCTTCCCCACTTGTCTGCCAATGTAGCAAACATAGTGGAACATTACCCAAAATAAAACTAAACATATCATACATTTACTTTTATTTTGCACATATTTTAAAAAGTACTTTTGTTTTTTATTACATGCTGCTTTTAAAAATATATAAGGCCTTGCTTGACTGTGTGTGCTCCTAAAATTGATCTGCAGTATTCTCAGAAACGAGAAAATGAACTTTGAATATTGCTATCTTTTTAATTATATCTTTATAGCCAGTAACCACGTGAACATGCATTCAAATACGAAAGCTACAAAGCTGACAAGGCGAGGGAACATCTTGTGCTTGAGATACCAGCAAACTGAAATGCCTAGAGGAAATGCTAGTGGGGTAACAACAGAAGAGTAAAAAAATAATTTGAAGGAAAACAGAGACCACGACTTTGGAAATGATATTGACCTTTCAGAAAACAGTGGCCCTATGATCAAGATGATATCTGAAATGCTAGTCAGGTGCATGACAATTTACAACAAGTACGCTACAGCAGATAACAAGCATTGAGAGTGTTAAGATATGCACTGTTATCATTTCTCCTTGGTTAAAAAAAACTTGTTTGCAGAGATAAGCAATGTTATTGCAACTCTGATGAGCAAGTTTTCCATGTACAATTATGATGTTGAAGGCTTACAGACTGATTGAACTCCCCCTCTCCCTTGACCAAAGGAGCTGGCGAGGATACCAGTTTAGTGCAAAGAGGCAGTCCTTTTCATGAAATACAATTTACCTACAGGCAACACCTAACGATAATATGTCCATGTCATGAATCTGAGCAAGAAAGGTAATGGATATGGATGTAACCTTAACCCCCCTCCCACCCTGAACACCCAATTGATGTTTAGATGACACCTCAATAGCTATGGCAAATACAAATGCACTGCCTAATGATGCCATTTCTGTTTCACTCAATGTATATTTATGTGTTCGACTAATCTTTTGTCAAATATGTCGTATATTCCATTGATCATGCATTCGTTTTCCATAGTAGTTAACTCGCATATTTGACCAAATGCCTATGGAGCATTCAATGTGGAGCTTACCACTATTGAGCATGCATGAATCTGAAATAGATAGCGAGAACTGACCATCCAATAGTCAGTAACTGTGGAATAATAAATACATTATAATGGACTCCACAAGTTTTCCATGGTAATTGTGATTTGTGAACATAAGCATGTAAGGCACACACTTCTTGAATCCAAAGAGGTGGTTTCTTCATGGCATACAAAAGAATAAACATACAAAATACCAAAACTATAGAATCATGATTCATAAACAAATAATAATACGAACCTGTAAGCCACTCTGGTAGCACGGAATTCAACCTCTCTAGACTCTCCAGAATTAAGATCAACAGCAACTGCTGATGGTGCAAATTTATATTCCTACAGCAGAAAATCAAAGCATTAAGAGCTCTCCAGAATATCGATTATCATGCCACAACTTAAGTTAAATTTTGTAACTCGATAATACATCTTATATACATTGCATCCTTTACACCTTGTATGCACTTCAGTTAAAATGCTAAACATGTATACAAGTATGAATAGGAACAGTCTACATAGTGATAGACTGATAGTCTCACACTCACGTTCAACCCACATCAAGACAAGAATATTCAGCAGAAAGAAAAAAAAAACTGATTTCTGCAGTGTAGTATAAAGCTCACGTAAACTTTAATCCAAAGTGAATAATACAAAATTAAAAAACAAACAGCATGGAATGGCTGATAGTATAACTGATCAAATTTAAATTATAAACCAAAGTGAAAAATACTAAACAAAAAAAAAAACAGTATGGAATGGCTAATAGTATGATTGATTCAAACCAAAACAATATTCGGCAAGGTGATGCAAAGTATTAGAACAAAAGGAAGTGTGGATAAGAGGGAAGCACCTTAAGAAGAGGTCGGAGATAGAAACTTCCAGGAAATAAATTGTCAAAACTGAAAGTTCCAACAGAACTACTAATTGAGTTATTTCTGTACCCTTCTTCACCACTCAAAGATAATAATACTGACGGTAACAGCTCAGCATCCTTTTCACCATAGATCCGCACTAATATCTGACCTAACTTTTGACAAGCAAAGGTGTATGGGCCAGTTTGCTTGAGATGATAACCATCCTGCAGGAAGGTCGATGATAATCAGACAGAAAATTCAACAAAGCGCCTCACTTAAGATTGTTGATTAAGGATTCATAGCTATGTTGCATTAATAATGTTCCTAGTTATCATCAGCCACAGTTAAGAAGGTTCTCAAATAAGCAATCAAGTAATTGTAACATCACAGACACATGAATGAAACAGGGCAGCGAAAGATTTCCTAGTTTCAACTTTCAACTAAGAAGTTTAACCTAAAATAACTCATTAATTTACGAGTAGAAAATGAAAAGAATAAGCATACATTAAACTTAAGCCTCACTTGTCATTGCTTCTTAGTTGGGAAAGGGGGAGGGAAATACAGGTTCTACCACTAACAAAAACCATAAGTGCAAAACACAGCTGGTCAGTCTGATGTGTTTCGATGACATGTGCTTAGAAAAAGCATTCGTTTACAAATGTTTTTTTTCTAAGGCAGCATACCCACTGTAGCGCACTATCGACCAGTTGCCATATGGCAGATGGAACAGCTTGTGTTCTTCTAGCCAGTGGTACTTACGTGGCGACCACCACACTGTAACGCATTACAGCACTACAGCATCTTGTGCTTATGTAATGAAAGAATAGTTAAAACTATTAGCATAAACATATGTTTAAAATATAATACGAACCTTTGCAGCTTCAACTTTATACTCTATATCATCGTACAAGGGACCAGCAACAAATGATCCATCAGAATCTGTCTTTGTCTCTGCTGCTACATCCCCTTTCCTCAGTTGGGCATAGTTGCTATTCCCAACTGCTATAATCTTTACGTCAACATCAGGAGTTGCAGGCGAAACTGATCCTTCAAGGTATACACCAGTTTTTGCAGTGATTGATGGGACAGTATCTTGGCATCCATTCACAGAAACTGAATACTGCAGTTTAAACATCACAATATGTTACAAGCATGGTTCGAGTAAAAAGAGATCACTAATCAATCATTACTCACCTGCTGTCTTGCCGGATAAAAGAGGATCTTTTTCCTTCTAGTGCTGCAAATGGTGAATCATGTAAGCAGAATAAATAAATTCGCATGATTATTTGCTAATCAAAGAAAACCAATCTCTCTTCAAAATCCCCAACACGGTAAACAATGGTTCTTGGCAGAACAAACTTTCAGGTCAACAGAACTAGAAATTAAATAACTTCCAGATAAAGACATTCCAGTTAGTGGGCAAACAGAAGGATTATGGTCTCCACAGTTGAACAATGTACCTAGAATCATGAGGGACAAAGATGAAGTCCTCGCCAAGGTCAGCCCAAATAGAATACTCAAATACAGTAAATCCACTTTGAGAACTCTTTCCGTGAACAGGGGTTGTGGAGATCTTTCCGAAGAAAGTGCCATCACTTTTAAAGGCATCAACAACAATATCTTCAGAACTGATTTGTTCCTGAACGCCAGCCTCCACGTGAATTTCGCCTTTTACAAGATACTTCTTTGCGCTGATATGAACCGGCTAAAAGGTAAACTTAATGTTAGTCAAACTGCACTTTCTTGGAATATCTATAAGTGTAAATTGGCAAGCATCCCACCATTGGATTCGCTGTATCAAACGAAACAGATGAGCTCCCAAAGGAAATGCATGAATTAATTAAATGAATCTCATGTTGGCCTGGAGTTTCTACACAGATCCTTTGAGATCCTTTCTGTAAAAAATGAAGTGGATTGTGTTAACCAAAGTCCAACGGTTTTATTGAATCAAACATGACGCGGATTTATGTAGTCACAAGGGCGGACCTTTATCAACAAGTCAAGTTTAGAAGAATCTGGCTGATGAATGTATGCTTCAGTGTCGTGAGTTGAAACTAGCTCAATCCAGTATCCCTTTTGTAAAAACGTAATTTCTCTCACATCATCAGTGCCAACATCTATATCCAAGGCATTTTGGTCCCAACACCAATCATCCTTTGACGATCCCTCAGACGAAGAATGCTTTACCTGGATGGAAGATGCAGCCTCATAAACTAGAAAATACCAGCAAACAACTCAACTGAGACAATTTCAAAAAGTTTTACCTCCATACGGTACTTTCCAGGAAATACTTTGGTGAACACAAAATTGACATTATCTTGCTCCAAAGTAGTAGTCCTTCTTTCCTGCTCGATACCCCCAGCTATCCTAACAAGCGAAAGCAGAATTTTTTGGTTGCATTGCTCTTTGCATTGGACTCTACCATGAATGTTGACTTGAGACTGCCAGCAAAGAGATTATCCTCTCAGATATTATCTCAAACTAGAAACCATCTTTGAACTGAATCAGCACAGGAACATAGTCAAAAGAAACACCCTTGCATACCTGAGAGAACTCCAGATCAAGCAATGGGCTATTGACATTGACATCAATAGATCCGGGTGAAAACATAAGACTAGAAGAGCGTTCGGTATCTACAGGTAAAGCAGATAACTTGTATTCACCAGCAGGAACCTACAAAATTTCACAAGGATCTTAACAACTGCTTCAATTGGAATATTCTATGTATATATTCATTCATAGTAATAAAATCCTTTGAAAAATTCTCAGTGGAACTATCGAGTCCCTTTTGCCACAAGCTCGGAGTTTGAGTCCCTATTGCCTTTCTATTGTTAAATTAAACATAAATAATATGTAAGATAAAACTACTCTAAAAACTGTGAGGCACACCATGTTTTCACAAATAAAGAAAATATCCAAACACAACCAAACTCCCAATTATTAGTTGAAACTATAGATAATTTCGCCCCGAAACCAAAAAAGGAGCACATACCTCAAAGCAAAATCTTCCGTTTTCACCCACAAGTTTCCTCTGCGGCTTTACGTTTTCAGGTCCATGTGTTAAAGTCACCTACAATCCTCGTCAAAAGCGTAGGAATTATGTTTTTGTAATGATCCCAGTGAAACAAACAGAAACTCAAGATATTACCATGGCTTTTGAATTCGGGGTCACTGTTCGAACAGTACCACATACATCATATCTAACTGACTTGATATCATCAATGCTGGCAATGTTTGGCAATATCTAAGAAAATATACTATTTAGTCACAAAGAGTCGGGACATTAAAAGTGTAGATTTAACTGAATTTAAGATTCCCTCAAGCAAACTCAAAGTTACCATGAAATCCTCCAAACGGTTGAACTTATAGTGATCCTTCTCGGCAGTTATAGTATACTTCTTGGATGTAACCTAAGCAAGGGCAGCACAAAAGACTATTTAGCAAGGACAGTAGCACATTAAATTTTAAGCACCGTATATACAGTGCAATCAAGAAAGCAAATCAACCAGTTCTGTCTGTTCATAAATTTGAGATATTGAGTACAGATGTTTGCAAAATTATGAACTTGCCCATCTCAATAATCTGACAGTTCAGGGTCATCTAATAACCAGAGCTGAGCCAAGAAAAGTTAAATCCATTGTATTAAACCATTACATGATGTATTATTTCTCCCGATGTTACATTGCAGAACATATATCAATCATGAACATGTACTGATCATATATCACTGACAGATCAAGTACCATGCTGTATTTAATTAGATACAAAAAAGGTTTATTTATCCGGCCAAACACCACACTTCTGAGTGATCAGATGCACAGGCATTGAAGCACTGACATAAGAATGATGCAAGTGAAAAACATAATCTTGTATGCAAAATGTACAAAATGAAGGCATGAACCAACAACCTAAACTTTTTAATCTCAAGTTCATGACATCACTGGCTAGAATTGCCCATTCATTAAATTTATTAGAAATCCATTGCCAGTTCAAGAATTACAAAGAGAATGAAATTAGCAAAGCTGGTCAAAGTGAAAGTACTGTTTTCCCTGAGTCATAGAATGAGTATCTAAACACAAAGAAAATAAGACCAGGCTCAGCATCGTGATACAAAGAAAGGTGCCACAAATATGAGAAGAAACTTCAACTATCAACAGATTTATTACCAAACAATTTCATCAAATAAAAAAAGTGCAGACCTGATCAAGCCTGTAATGCCCAAGACTATCTGTTACAGCTCTCAACTGGCCATCAACTATGATATTGGCACCTTCCACTCCGGAACCATAACCATCAACAACACGCCCTCCAACAGAAAAACCAGTAACCTGTTCAAATATATATGTCAAATGGGCATGTGCACACATCAAGATGGAGTAGATAACAGTACATAAACAAAACAGAATATATTGTGAATGCTTAAGCGGCAGAACGATCAAATGCCTATAGTATAGCCATCATATAATCAAGAAAATTGAACCCAACCAATCTTGCAACATTGACTGCTTGAATCAAAGTATAACTGTATATACACATTTCTTGTTTTCTTTTACCTACTATTCATAAAAGCATACAGGTTAATCCAGACCAGTGGCTCAATCAAACCTAAATTTTGATCGGGTAGATGACAGATACCATTTTTTGTCATCACCACCAAGGAAAACCTTTACCATGGAGAATAGTCAAAACCATGAAATGTAAAGCAATTTTACACATTACCTGGAATTTCTGGGGAATGGCCAGATGACTATGCTCTACAGAAACAGGCAGTGAAGAGGGTGAGACATCAAAGACAGTGTTCTCGCCCTTGTAGTATGGGACAAGCTCATAGCTACCTGCATAATTGTGGAACATGATAAAGGTTTCAGATTACATTTTCACATAGTGATCTGGCAAAAGCAGACCATGATCTCGAATAGACAAGAACACCAAACAATTGAAAAGTGTTTTTGCACGAAGACAAGCAGTCCATTTGTGGTATATGGTACATTTTCTTACTCAGGAGTCGGGATAAAACTCCTCTTACTATATGAGCTATATGTTAAAATATAAATGCATCACAAATTCACAGGTTGATATATCAACAGAAGACCTGCAATATTTATAAAGAACATCCATACTAATGCCACTAAGATTGCTTTTCAAAGATGAACAAGTTATCGGCTTACCACAAGGTAGTGATTTAAATGTGAACTTCCCATCAGCATCAGAAATTGCATGGCAAAGAGCACCTTCCCTGGGTGCATCACCAAAACCTTGTGGGCAAGGCACCTCCGTTACATCATTAGAGTATAGGTACAAGTGTACTCCCAACATTGGATTTCCCTAGCAAGAAAAATGCATGTTGAATGTTAGAAAATGAATGGAATATACAAATTTGAGGAACAAATGAATGCAGTGTTTGTTATTATCAATACAACAGAACCATTTCGTTCTTCAAACCTGTGCAACTACAGAGCCATAAATATTGTATCCAGATACAAAGAAAACATCATCAGCTACGGCATTTCCAAATCGCAAGTCAACCTGCATAAGAAAACATGTATGGTTGTAAGACAATACCATAATTGTCACAAATCAGTGAATCACAACATCTAATGAGAGACGAGGATATATGAAATACTAACCTCTGGTGATCCTCTCATCTCAATGTCATAATCAGGGTGAGAAGCACGTAATTTGTAACGACCTGGAAAAGGAACATAAAATAAAGAAAGAAACACAAATATTGGCCAAATGTATATATAAAAAATCTCTATCACGATATTAGTCTAGGCACCTAGCACACGGACCCATAGACCAAAGGAACACAAAAATATGAATGAGATGGCCCCAAATGCTCCTATTAAGTAAATAATGAACTAAGTATTATCAATCACGAAACTGATGAACAGAAGTGGCAAGAGTGGCTGTGGTAACAGCAAAGGAGCAAGACAAGCTGCAGGTAGCAAGTGCTGGATGTGGAAGGGAGGGAGGACCATGTAGAAGTTAGAAGGTTGGGGAGTGAATAGTGAACACAAAAGTGTGGCCAGTATCTTGGCATTTTGAAATCATGGTCAGCAGTCGTAAAATGCCTCTTTCCTTCATTATAGTGCCAAGGTAGAAATTCACTCGGATTCATAAGATCCAATATTGCGCACAATTGAAGTGGGAGACATTATTCCAAGTCAGTAAGTTACTCATTCTAGAATTTACAGTGGTTTTTTCTGGAGTTGGTAAAAAGAATAACATTAGTGGCTACAAATAGAACCATATCATATAATAAATCCTTTAAAGGTATGAGGTGGCAGCTTCTAACTAATAAGGATAGCATGGTGCAGGCATACAGTAAAAGAACACAATTCGGACCAAACTTTGCATGTACTAAATTTATGTTGTTTTCTAAACATAAAGCATAGTAAGCAAGGAAAACCTGGAAGTATGTTTGCAAATGAATATTCCCCTGTTGATGATGTCAAAGCAGATGCAACCAACTCATCAGAGTCTGACATCAGCTCAACTTTCACACCAGAAGGTCCTCTGTCTTTCGAGCAGCTCTTACCAGCAACTGCTCCCACTACTTTGCCTGATATCATAAACCTGCATGCATGTATTAACAATTGAAACTTCATGTAACAAGTGTTCACACATAGAAAATAAACTAAATTGCCAAAGAAACAGACCCAGTGAACTGGAAATTAATATCTGCATTTCCATTACATCCATTTTGATCAATGACGACAGGAACCTGAAGTGTTAAGAAAACATCACACAACAACGGTCAGTCAAAGGCACAGTGAAGACAAAAACAAGGCGAATTAATGGACATATTCAGTACCAACGCCAACTTACAGTTTCAGGCTTCCATGACCATCCCTTAGGACCCTTGACTCTAACCATGAATGAACCCTATTGGAAGACAAACAACAAGCATAAATGAGACGAATAGATTGCTTCAATAACATTGGTAGCAATCAGCAGATGATACATAGGTTAACTCATTCCCATTAACCCTTGTGCCTGCTTGAACCAGCAAATGACAACGCCAAACAACAATCACAAGGATACCTTGTCATAGACTGGGATGAAGTAGTAGCCATTGGGAGCACACTGTGTGCTTTCCTTGACCAAACCATCAACCGTGCACAGCTCAACCTGATATAAGAAGTGGGGAGGGAATCAGTTAGAGGCATGAATGGTAAGATGTACATAATCACAGCAAATATAGCCTATAAAGTCATTTCCTAGAGGTTTAATATCTACAGACTACAGTTAGCATATTGTATAATAACATACACCTAAATGAGGGGGAGAAAGTTGACCATGCATAAGGTGACTCTAAATCCATTGTTTTAGTATTGAGAGTCATTGGAGCATTAATTTGTTCAGAATTTAAAGAGAACGGATGTAAGCGACTATGAGGTACATAAACCAACCACTATGATGACAAGTGAACTTGTCACTAATTATCAGTGTTTTAAATAGCGGGCTAAGGCCTTTAGCGGTTGATGTCCACAAAGGCTAAGAAAGGCTATAGCGGCTATAGCCACAGCTAAGCTCATTTAGCGGTTTCACAATAATATTAAGAAATTAGTAAATAATTAGACATAAAACATGACACCAAGAAATTTTTATGGGTTAAAATAGGACGATGGCTTCATGCCTTTATTGTATTATCATTCAAAGTTTTAAACACCTTGATTTAGTTGGTTAAATCATCTTTTAAAGTTCGAAACGTCATGAAAAGCTTCATACCTTCACCGCACCACCATTTAGTCGACTAAATCACCTTAATTTAGCGGATTTAGCTGGCTATAGCGGTGGCTATAGAGGGCTATGAGACTTAGCGCTAAACGGGGTTTAGCTTAGCCTCTCGTCTCCCTAAAGGCTATAGCGGTGGCTATAGCCGGCTATTTAGAACATTGCTAATTATAGACTGTTAATGACACCAGTATTCTCAGCAGTACTAACCTCCAAACACATGAAAGTAGCACATGTTTCATCTATCCTATTTATAATTTGATCAGACACTCAGCTCACAGCTGGCCCATTCACCGAAGATAACATGGAAACACCTATGGAAGACATGGTCTCAGCCAACAAAATTAGTATTACAATATTGTTTCCCTTTGGGCAACTAATTCTCTATGATCCAGGTGCAATCAGTAACCAGTGTCCAAATTCACAAAAGACAGGCAATTCGAAACAAACACACTTCGATCCATCAGCGGCAGCTCGCGAGGAGGACGTCGCCCGCTGACCATGAGGTCCAGTTCAATTGAACCGCCCCAACTAACTACCCATTGCGATAATGCTACCCATGGGCAGCCACAGCTCGATCAGCAACGACAAGTAGCAGAGCGAGACTACAAGCTGCGCGATGAGATGAACAATCCACACATAGTAGGAGTGCTAGCAGACGAGCGAGTGCAGCCAGCGTACCGTGATGTGGGAGTAATCAAGCTTGGAGTCCGACGACTTCCTCGACTTGGACAAGCCGGAGCTCGCCTGCAACAAACACCAAAACCCCAAGTCCCATCAGTGAGAAGCCGCGCCGAGCCAGACTGGAGCGTAACGAGAGAGGGGGAGTAGGCGCTGGGGGCAGACCTCCACGAAGCCGCCGCATCCGTGGATCTCGTCTGAGGCGGCGGCGGCGGAGAAGAGGGGGGCGACGAGGAGGAGGAGGAGGGGGATGCAGCGCGGATCCATGGAGAGATCGGATCTAGCGGCCGCGGAGCATGCCACCAGGGGAGACGACGACGAGATCGAGAAGATGTGCGGGAGGCGGAGGTGTAGTAATAGTGGTGGCACTGCTGTCAGTTTGGAGATTTTGCGAGTTCATCTGGCTTGCGATTTCATGGGCGATGGGCCGCAAATCGAAATCCCTGTACGTGGGCTTTCCACGATCTAAGGATCAGTACTGGAGATCGGAATGGGCTGACATGATTTCCATCCTCTACAATTTCATGCAATCAACCAAACAAAAGTATGTATCAACTCATTCAACCAACCAAACACTCCCCTTTTTTTTTTAGAAAAGGGAATATATTTCAACACTCCAGTTGTATCATCCCATTCAAGATCATCTCATCCAGTGAACCATCACATGCAAGATGAAATTGGTTTAAGCAACCAAACACTACCTCAAAGAGCAACACCGGTTAATGTGGTCATACAGACAGGGCAGCAAAAAAAAAAAAAAAAATCAAATCGTACGTTCTTTTGGGATTTAGAGTTTTATATGGCTGGAAAAAGTAAATCTATTTCTTAAATGAATATTATATAGTAGATTATTTGTGCAACGCTACAACCTTAAGATACACATCTTACATTTGTAATGTACCATTTACCATTGCCACTCGATCTAACTTCGTCGTTTGAGGCAATGACTCTGGCGGGCACTTGGGATTGCATGCGGGGCAGATGGCAAGACACTTATCCTTCGTGAGGTAACAAAGAGCCTCCGGTTTTTGGATCAGGCAGCAGTAACAGCGGGTGCCATTACATGTATACTCATCACAAAATTTAAAAGATATCTTGCTCTCGTCTGCAAATGTTTTGTGGATCATAACGTCATTTGAACTTGTGTTGGTACGAGCCTTTGGGTAGGTTGCCATATCTCCAACCTTCAGTAGCTCAGGTGAACCTATCGGAAATTTTGGTCATCAATAGTCCGATGAGATTTACCAGAAGAAGAAACAATTATGTGTACTTACCAGGCAACGCCATGCATCCGAAAAGCACTATGAGCACAAAGGGCATCGAATAAACAAAGCCGCCGCCGATGTTGTTGTTGATCCTCATCGGACCCGTACCCTCAATCGACAAAAGAATGTGGAACGTGAGCAAGTGAGGGGGAGGTTACACAGAGAATAGGATGGGCTCGTGGCCCCTCGATATATATGTTGGATTTAACCGGGTTTATCCCATTAATATACCCAATTAATCAATAAATCCTAAGGCTCATTTGATGCTATATGAATGTGTGTAATGGGAGCATAAAGTTTGTAATTGGGCATACATGCATTTGAGATGGTGGCATTTCCAGCCATAACGTGGATACAAAATTACTACAATTAAATGAGAAATTATTGCTCCTATTATTTGTCTCTTTTTTCACCTCCTACACCATTAGACGCATCCATGGTTAAAGCAATTAAATGGTTGATTGTTCTGTGGTTTTCTCCGTCTTGTATAGTTTTATCAAGCCTATAAATACCTTAGTGGGAGTGAGGGAGAGAGTGAGAAGACATACACCCATCACTATAAACCACTTATTGTGTTGCCTTTTCTTCCCTATCCCAAGACTTACGCGCACATGTATTAGGAGAGCAAGCCTTCGAAACCACGTCTCGTTGCGGTCCGCACAGAGAGGTTAGCCAGGCGAAAAACATCACGAACAGGATGGAAATCATGGGAACATGAACACCGCCGCCGGTGCTCATATTGGATCCCTCAACGGATGAGAGAGAGCAAAGAGAGAGCGAGAGGTTAGATGTGAGCAATGGTTTCAAAGTTTGATGGGCTGTCAAGGTTGAGTGGCCTTTGTTTTGGCTCATGTGCTGAATGGGCAATTGATGGGCTTCACGAATGACGACCCATGCTTCACAATTTTGCATATCAAAGTATAATACGAAGTTTTCAGTGCAGAGTAGGGATGAAAACGGCCGGAAATGATCGGAAAATATCTTAAACCACTTTCACTCGTATATTTTTACCCTGGAATGGAAATCGAAAACGGTAACAACGGAAACGGTTACGGTATCGGAAATAACGGAAAATTGAAAACGAAGTAATTTGAGCGGAAATATATCGATATCGGTCAGAAAATAATAGTTCATATCGGACAAGCGACGCCGATGTGGCGGCCAACCTATGTGACAGAAGATGAGGAGACAAACAAAGCGATATATTTTCCTATTTGTGTAGTGTAATCTTTAAGTACCATGTTTATATTTCTATCTAGTGATACGCTGCTACATACACATATACGATCTCCATGCATGGATAATAATAAAAAGTTGAACATGATACTTGAACGAAAGTATGAAATGGTCAAATGCTCGAATGTATGTAGTGGAATGCTTCTAATAATCAATCTCACGCATATATGCTTGATTAATATGGGATAAATACGGAAATTTCGGATATCATTTTCGATAAATATGGTAATATGACAAAATGGCCGGAAGAATGCCCAAATAATTTTTGAACCATATTTCATATTTGTCAATCCAAATACCGTCCAATTTCCATAAAGTTTTAAATAAAACAGAAATGACGGGGAAAAAAATGAAAACGGCATCGGTAGTTTCGGAAAATTACCGTTACGTTTTCATCCCTAGTGCAGAGCCTCTTCATGAACTTCACTTGATGTTGCCCGCGTAATAGCTGGACATGGTTTAGAGCCTGAGCTAAATCAAAGTGTGGATTGATCAAGCTCCGGTTCTTGTACTTTTTTTTTTTGCGGGACAGTTCTTGTACTTAACTCAGCTGGCAGCGATTTGTCTCCGTGTCATCCGAATAATACAATGAAATCATTTTCTAAAAAAACATTATAAACACAAATAGGAGTATATTAGGAGTCGTATCTTTTCGTTGCAGGAACAAACTCGATAGTAGTAGGAAAAGAAAAGAGGACATCATGAACGTGGTGGTGACAGCATGTCGCAAGGCCTGCGATGGCCATGGGGCGCAGGATGTGACACCACTCCGCTGCGGTCCGTAGACCATCACCTACGGGCTAGTACGTGTTTTCTCCCTCCCGCGAATCAGTCGCTATCGATCAGTTCAGCAATGTGTCACGACGCACAGCACGTCCGTCACGTCCAACGTCGCCTCCTCGAATGACCAAAGTTGCTTCACGCTCCGTATAGATCGCAGGTTTGCGCAACAAATCGTTGATAGACAGATAACCACGGGGGAAATATCAATCGAGCCCACCTAAACGTGTAATGTAACCGACGCACCACCAAATCTGGGTCATGGGGAGATCAAGAGCTCCGTCTGGATACCCCTGATTATCGAGCATCCATGAACTGTGTGTGGTCCATGGGTGCATGGCCACTGTTGCGCGTAGAATATTTTATCAGCAGTGTCATGCAACCAGATAATCGTTATTTGTGTCAACATATACTCGTTTTCAAACGAGGCTATATACGCTAGATCAATAAAAAAGTACATATACTCCGTAAGTTTTTAGATGAGATGACAAAAACCTCGGAAGAGGCCACACTATGCACGGAAGGTAGTACATCTTTTCATCACCTCTGGTAACAGTATTATGTGTGACTCGTGAGTGACTTTCATATTTTGTCATCTACTATTCTTTTGTCCTAATTGTCCTATACTTAAAACCATATACCTGATACATTGATTCAATTGTTTAGTTTGTTTCACTGATTTTTTTTTTTGGGGTCCTAATTGTCCTCTACTTAAACCCATGCGCTGGCCATGGAGTATTTCAACGGCAGGCGCAGGATTTGACCGCCGTACGATACGGTGTGGCTGCCGTCCGCGTTGCATAGCCTCTGCCACCGGCGACGCGTGACTGTCTCATCGGTGATGAAGACGCGACACGCGACAAGAACGCAGGCCCCTGACCACCGTCGCGCGCGCACGTCGCCCGTCACACGTCCGTGTGCGCCGCGCGCCGGTCGGCTGGCCCGTGGGCCGAGCCGAGACTCTGGGTACGGGCACGGGCCATCCCTCCGTGCGGGCGGGCTACGCGTGAACGGACCCCGGACGGCGTGCGCGGTGCCTGACCGCGTCGTCCTCGAGCGGGGTTCCAGCCGAGCCGACGACGGACGCCAGGCGCATCGGTCGCCGGAGATTGACGTATCCGGTCCGTAGTCTACGTGGGGAGCGGCCCGAGGGGAGGACGTGGATCGGTTCCCGTGCTCTCTCTCTCTCTCTCGCTCGCCTCACCGGTAGTGGTGCTGCTGCCGCTGCTTCGCCGTAGCCATCACGTACTTCCGTCTCATTCCCGTGCCGCGCCACGAGGCGTTTGGCCAGCGACACCCGCCTTGGCACGCGCACTCGTGACGGCTTAAAAATACTCCACTCTTGTGCACTGGCGGGTGCCGGCGCCGATCGAGCGCGAGTGCTCTCTCTATTGCTTGTTCTCGATCGATGGCACCACTCGTATTTTTATCTCGTGCGTATCCAACCAAATGGCATCTCGTTTTATCTGCACGCCGTCCCGCGTTAACTAACCGAACCGTGTCTAGCTGTGCACCCGTTTCGTAACGGGATTCATCGCAATATAGTATATTCTACACTTCTTCGTAAACAAATTAATGTTCTTTTGGAGAGCAAAATTGATCAAAAACAGTTTGACAGAAAAGACAGGCGCGATCATTTTGCTGCCAAACATCAGTTGCTTTTGGCTTGGTTTGAGCCATATAGCACCACGTCAATCACGCTGATCCAATCCAATCCAATCCAACCGAAAAGTCCCCCGACGCGTACGAGAATTTGGGAGCCAGAGCGAACACCACCAACCTCGTCTGCCTCGCCCCGAGGAAAAAAAAAGCAAAGCAAGGGCGAGACGAGTTCGTCTTCACATGCGGCCGTGGCGATCCAAAACACAAGGCCTGGCAGGCAGCCAAGCTTAGCCGCTGTGCTGGCTGGCGGGGCATTGAATATAACGTGCACGAATTCGCGTGTCGTGGGCGTTTCCGAGGCGCCCGTCTTGAGAACCCAAACCCCGCCTCTGGACTCTGATCGCCGCCCATAAACAAAGTGAAACCCAGGCGGACCTGCTCACTGACCTATAGATGAATGTGAGGACTTCGAGAGACGCGACCTTCCAGCCCTAAAACACCAAGGGCGCGTTCGGCGCACGACCCCTCTAAAATTTAGAGGGTCTAAACTAAAAGAATCTAGTACTAATAAAGTCTATTGACAAAACCTTTTTACATATGAGTACATCTTTACGAGACGAATCTAATGAGCCTAATTAAGCTATGTTTTACTACAGTAATGCTACAGTAACCATCGTTTAATCACGGCTTAACTACCCTCATTAGATTCGTCTCGCGAATTAGAGAGGGGTTCTGCAGTTTGTTTTGTAATTAAACTTTATTTAAGACAAGATTCTTTTAGTTTAGACCCCTCTAAATTTTAGAGGGGCGTGCGCCGAACCGAAAATGTGTAAAGGCAGCCGCACCGGCAAGAAAAATATGACAAAGACGAGCGAAAACCATTTTTATATGGACGTCAAAACTCCTAGCTAATTCAAAGCCAAACTACTGTATGAAAGTTAAAATGACGGACAGATTCAACTTGTAGAAGTCATTGAACTTTTGATAGACTATGGGAACTCTCAACAATTTTCAGCATCAACACCTTCGGTTTAACTTAATCTATGGCAAAAATCGATGTCCTAACAGGCAACAAGAACACTACGAACGTTTTTTTTCCCCCGAAAACCCTGTAAGTAGTTTCTGACTCCACTCCGGGCTATAACAATACGGTTTTTGCTCCAAACAAGGGATATATGATCTCAAATAACCTTCAAGTATATGTTCACATGTTAACCATAGTTATTCGGAATAAAAAGCATATTTTGTCACATTAGGAGTAATATTGAATCCATCAGTAGTTCATATTCAACTCAAACTTTTAACAACTGGCCATTTTCCTTCAGCGAATGCAATGTAAAATTTGAAAATATTAAAAAACCCATCTTCAAAATCTTTTGAAGAAATGTTTTGGACATGGGACTAGTACTACTATCTTGATACACACTCATTTATTTTACTTAATGCAAATTAACAATTACTATTCATAGATTTCTGTCAGGAAACGATGATAAGGTAATGCCTTTTACAGAACTATTTTTGAAGGAAATCTGATCATGAGTTTATACTGTTCAATCTTCATATTTGCCTTATCTGGATATAAGTTTTCAGGATCCTTGACGGTCCAACTTCTAAAAATTTAGTCAATACGAGGGCAGTTAGTTATATCGATATAAATATGAGCAAATTTCTTATTTGGCCTTAAAAAACTCAAGGCTTCCTTTCTTGGCCCTTTTCAAATTGAAGTTCCCTATTTGGCCTGGATATCAAATTTAGTTCCTTCTGTGGCATTCTGTTAGAATCTGCCGTGAAATCTCACCACCAGCGATTGAAAATGCCGGTTCTGCCCTTGCATTGTTTCACATAGTAGCAAAATGAAATGAAATCGCTCGTTCCTTTTTCTCTTGTTTCACACGCGTGCACACATCCATGGGAGACGGACGTGCGGCGCCCGGCTGTGCGGCATCCATGGCCGCAGTAGCGCCCAACCCATGCCCACCTTGTATTCCACGGCCTGCCGAACGAACGAATCCCGTGGCTCGCAAGACGCCCTTGCACTCCACGGCCTCGTGAGCTCGTCCGTCCTCCCGTGGGCAGTGGTCAACTGGTCGAGTAGCCTCGCCAGCGTAATGAAGTAGTCACAGCCTGGACACGAACAGGAGCAGGGAGCTCGGGAGCACGCGTGCTGGTGTTCTGCTGTCTCGCCGGCGAACTGAAGTAGATGCATCCACCTCGACGCAGGCTGCGTAAGCATACTGCGCCGCCGCCGCTGTACAACTGGGCGTGACTTGGAACAAGCGAAGCACTACAATGAGAGATGCAGGGTTCCTTTTTTTTCTCCTCTGCTTTCAAGAACGAACAGTCACTGCCAAAAATCATCGTATCCATGTCAACGAGACAAGACCAGATCAGTTGGGAACTCACAATGAACGTGGGACATTTCATTGGATTCAGGCAAGCCCAGCAATGGGGCATGGTGAGCCTGAGCCTCAACCTCAAACTGATCTCCGGCTGATTTTGGACGGGAAATCTCAGGCTGATTTCTGTTAGAAAAAAGGCAAATTACGACATATTTTAATTCCAAAATACTCAAGGTAAGACAAAATTATGTGTAGCATGAGTGATCTTATGAAAAGATTAAACAAGTGCGTGTTCATGTTTATTTCACAAAATAGCAAGAACAAGATAGAAAACAAGAGAAAGTTGTACCCAGAGATGGGACCAGTGCCGGAGGCACCGGCGGCGCCGTTCCCAACAAACGACATGTTGGGCTGCTCGAAGTAGTCGATCTAACTTGACGCAGGAAGATGTGCGCCGTGCAGTGCCTCGAAACAAACACCGGGAAGTAGTCGAGTCGTGGTACCGGGAAGAAGATAAAGTGGTCGATCAACGAGCAGTCACGCCTAGCGCTCCCCAAAAACCTGATCGCCCGCCTATCCGTGCAGATGTCGCAGTGAGGCGTGGTTCCGGAGGCCTGCTCTCCCAATACTTGTGCGCGCAAGTACTAGGATGGAGATGCACTAGTGCAGCGATAGCAAGTAGAAAAATAGAGTTGTTTTCACGTGTCGCTTTGTTGTGTTCTGAGCATTTCTATTTATAGAGGCTCGGAGAGGAAGGTGAAAAGATAAGAGTTATTTTGAGTAATAAACTTCAGCCATATGTTACTAGTAACATACAAGCTTATTACCTATTTAACTTCAGCCGTTACTACCATGCATTGCAATGAGTCATTAATCTGGTGATCAATTCTCAAATCAAAGCTGCAAGGCATGGCAAGAAAGAAAGCATTTGTGTGCCACTTACACACCTCCTTCATGCTAATTTATTTCTCACATTTCCTCACATACACAAAAACTCCTAGCATTAGAATGTGCCTTGAATTATTTGATTTAATTGTATTTACATGTGTCCATTTATCTAATTAAATCCAACAATTTCATCACATGTCCATGCCTGGGCTAACTTCTCCTTCCTATATTTCCTCTTCTGTTTCGTGTTGTTCTTGACAACACCATTGGTCAACCCCAAACCCATCGCCCTCGCGTTCGTCTTGCCGTTGAGGCCGTGCTTGTCGTGTCTGGAGAGCGAGGAAGGCGGGGGCGCTGCGGCGAGCTGCTGCTCCCCTGCGGCCACATGGCTGCTGAGCGCGGGAAGGCAGGCACGGCGACGGCTTGGCGCGGGGAAGGCGGGTGCGGTGGCGGCCTGACGCGAGGAACCCGCACTGAGCGCCTGCATGGCGGCGTTCTTGACCGAAGGCAGCAGCGAGGGCAATATAGTCATTAGGCATTGCTCTGAATGGATATTTGACGAGAGAAGGTGACAGAGTTGGATGGAAGGCTAAATAAGGAACAGAAATTAGTTTTTGATCCAGATAGGTAAGTTCAAAACTTTTAGGGCCAAAAAAGGAAGCTTCATTTGTTTTAGGGCCAAATAAGAAATTTGCTCTATAAATATATCCAGAATAACAAAAACTTTTCATGACATAGAGTAATTGTTCCTTGATATATGATATCTTCAAAGAAATAAAGTATGACTTACTACATTGTTCACAAATACGTGTCGCTTTGGACGCGGTCATCAACACATTACTTGGACCACTAATTATTAGGGTCGCTTTGGAGTTTGGACTAGTTGTTTTAGACCAAAGTACAATCTTTACAAACGGATACAAACAAACTCGTATTTTGAATCTTCACAAAAAAAAAAAAAAACTCATATTTTCAAAAAAGAAATGACATAGAACCTTAACAAATCCAACCATTTATTCCCCCCAAAAAAAAATTCCAACCATTTCATTTAGTATCGTTCCCGTTACTTGTTTTCTAAAAAATTGCTTGCATTGAACTTTAAAGATTCTTTATATACAAAAATTTGCTTGCATTGAACCGTAACATGCTTTGAGTGCCTCAGTACAGTACACCACCGGTGTGGTCTAGTAAAAAGGCTGATGAAGCAAGCGTCCAAACAATCCATGAATCGAAGGCGCTGGTCTATTCACGTTGTTGTGACTCTAACCTCGAATGATTTTTCATTATACAGTCACTGCCATCACCTTTCTATCAAATCTGTCTTTTATGCAACAGGGACATGACAGAGAATAGGAGGGCCAAAAACAATGGTGCTCCTACTGTACATGCACAAATGATCGACTAATCGACTAAACAAGAGCGCTAGTGAGCGGCTTGGCCCCTTTCACGAAAGGTACCCGCCCCTGCTCATTTCCCTTTCGTAGTGAGTGGCGAAAACGACGGGTGCAACCGAGTGTCTTCAACGGCAAGGAAGGTGTCCAAAATGCCAATGGTTAACAAATGTAATTTTGAAGGTCGAGAAGTACACATGACCTCTCTTTAATCTATTTCGTCAGTACTTGCACGAATTATCGATTTTTTTTCAAATTTTACAATTGAATAATAGAACAACAAAAAAGAGTCACCTCATTCCCTATGAAATTTGCTACTATTTTTTTATGTCCCGAAAATTTACGGCCGAAGTAGATTTTAGATAGATGATGCCATTGCTTTGTGGCTGTACCCTGGCTTAAACTCCGTGTCATGAGGTGACAACGTGTACAGTGCCTAAATAAAGAGTGATGAAGTGAGCAAGGGTAAAGTGGGACACAAAAGCCCGGTTAGAGTATCGTGGACGGGGAGAAACCAGTCCACGGTATGGCAGTTAAAGCGCATGATTTTACTAAGCTAAACGACGTCCCCTCCGGGGACTATTCGGCGTCGTAAGATCTGGCCTTTTCGCCAGAGAGCGCGACGTGACGCGCGATCGATTTTTCGACCAGCTGCCGCTGCTGCTGCCCACTTCGCTCCCACACACACATGGTGGTGTCCTGGTGGTGGTGACCGCACACGCGGACGAATGGACGGAACGGAGCGCTGGGGCTGGGCCTGCTTCTCCTGCTGCCGCTGATGTGATGCGAACGTGTCGCCGCTGTCGTTCCATCCCTCTCACGCCGCATTGACTTGCAAGCAATCCAAGCCACGAGCGGCGTGCAGTACCACGTAGATACGCGCCTTTTGCTTGCACCCGTCGCCATCGCCGCCGCTGGCTGGCAGGGTCGTGTATGTACAGATCTGGGAATTCAAGCGTTCGGTTTGCGGGTATGTGTATGTACCGGGAATGGCTTCAGCTGGAAGCGAGGTGTGTTGTTTGTTGCCTTGTTGGGTCAGGACAGACCCGACCGAGTGCTTATTTGTAATTCGCGTTCTACTAGAAATGTTTGGAGACCAGAACTATTTTGTTATACTGATCAATTCTGAAGAAGGAGAAGCAGAAGCGAACGAGTCCATTTTACGCGTCCGCGGCGGTGGCGCAGTCCCACAGAGCATCCACTGCCTTGAGAATCCGCACGGCCACCAAACCCAAGCCGAGCCGAGGCCTATGCGAGCGTGCCTAGGAGTACACAGCTCCCCATCACAGAGGTCCACACACTCCAATGCCTCCCCACCCCCCATCATTTTCAGTTAGACAAATCCCTCGCCCAACCAAGCCACCCATGTCTCGCTCTCGGCTCGCACTCCTGCTCCGGCTCCTCAATTTTTTTTAGATACTCCCCTCACACATTCCCACGCACACGTTTCCCCATAAGCCCCAGCCAGGCCAGGCCATAGAATGCTGCATGCCCCGTGTGTAGGAGTACTTCTACATGGTCACACCCAGCCACAGGAGAGCGGCGTCGCGTGGTCACTCGTGTCCCTTGTTTCTTCGCAAGTTTGCAGTGGCGCTCTGTGCCGCTGCTGTGGTGTGGTGACCAGCAGTGCGGCTGCCACAGCGAAACCTTGGACATGAGGTGAGAGGCCCTGTCGTTTCGTGTCCATCGATCGGTCCATCCATCATCCATCTCATCTCATCTCATCTCCGAGTGAGCTGAGCCTGGGACACCGGTTGATTGATTTGACTGATTGATGGGTGATGCCTCACTAGCTGCGCCCCCGTTGTGGCAAATCTCATCAGCAACAGAGACTGCTGCTGCTCCTGGTGTGACGGCTTGTGTTGAGAACTGCTGAACTTCTCCTCTCCCCCTCTCTCTCTCTCTCTCCTCCTCGGCCATATCTTTCCTTGGCCCTGCCCTGTCCTCTTCTCGCGCTCGCTTTCTTCTTCTTCACCAGTCTTGAGACTTGAGAGGAGAAGCAGGAGAGAGAGGAGGAGATCGAGTTGAGAGGGATGGAGCGGAGGCGGAAGGCAATGTGGCTGTACCCCAAGGTCGTCGGCTTCAACCCTCCCGAGAGATGGGGGCACTCCGCCTGCTTCTTCGAAGGCGTCGTCTACGTCTTCGGGGTACGTATCCCTCAATCCCTCGCCAATTTCCTTTCCTCTTCTTCGTGATCATAGCAGCATATATGTCCTTCACCTTTGCTTCGAATTCTTCTAGAACAAATTTGCACTCTTTTTACTTCGTTCTCTTCACGAACTTTAGTGGTGAGTAGTGGCTGCGAATCAATTCAGACCTACCGATTGCTGCGTAGATTAACAGGCCGTGATCGAGCTAGCTCTGTCACTTTTTTGGGGGAGTTCTTTTGGCGAAAAAAGTTGCATCTTTTTTGTGTTATAATCCCCTGTAGTTGTGTTTTTGTCCCGTTCTCTGTGATGCACTAGCAGCAGCACCAAGCGAAATGCTTGCTTTGCAGCTTTCACCTAAAGCGAGAGTGAGAGTCCCTGCTCTAATATTCCTTCATAATGAAAAGCAGTACTACTTGCAAAAGGAAGTAAATTTATTTGCCTTTCGTTGAATTACTACTGTCAGTTGGTTACCACCTGCAATGCAAAGCAGCATGTTAGATACTCTAGAGCTCTAATCTTATTCACTTGTTACAAGCACATATCTTTTCTTTCTTTGAACTAGAGTTGTTCACACTTCACGCAGTGATTAGCGGGTGTAGTTAGCGGCAGATGTACAAACGAGAACGAAAGAGCAGAGCCTTTTCGCTCATCTTTCGCTTTCTCCGATCTTTTGGACCACGCCCCGTCTTAACTTAAGTCTCCTGATTGGTATGTTATGGTCACGCAAAGGAAATATGTTTAATGCGAGCAGAGCAACCCTGATGTGCACACCCCACAGCTATGCCACTTAACGCCGTCCTCTGCTCTACGGTGTCCTCCAACCATTTTCGCTGCAATGGTCACATGGTTCCACAGTTCGTTTAACTGTTCAGATAGAACAATATGCTGCTATTGCTAGTAGTAGTTTCTTTCATGTAGTCGAATTAATGCATTTCACGGTAAATGTAATGCGATGAATTGTTGTGACGGATGGAGTCGTAATGTGATCCATGAACGAACCAGGGATGCTGCGGCGGCCTGCACTTCAGCGACGTGCTGACCCTGAACGTGGAGACCATGGCGTGGAGCTCGCTGGCCACGACGGGGCAGCGGCCGGGCACGCGGGACAGCCACGGCGCGGCGCTGGTGGGCCACCGGATGTTCGTGTTCGGGGGCACCAACGCCGGCAAGAAGGTGAACGACCTGCACGTGCTGGACCTGCGCACCGGCGAGTGGTCCCGGCCGCAGTGCAAGGGCGCGCCGCCGTCGCCGCGGGAGAGCCACACCGTCACGGTGGTCGGCGGCGACCGGCTCGTCGTGTTCGGCGGCAGCGGCGAAGGGGAGGGCAACTACCTCGGCGACGTGCACGTGCTGGACGTGCCCACCATGACGTGGTCCTCGCCGGAGGTCAAGGGCGACCACGCCCCCGCGCCCAGGGACAGCCACGGCGCGGTTGCCGTCGGCGGCAGGCTCTTCGTCTACGGTGGGGACTGCGGCGACCGGTACCACGGCGAGGTCGACGTGCTCGACGTCGACACCATGGCGTGGTCAAGGGTAAGCGTCGCGTCCCTGTCATGTATGGTGTGGCTTGGCTCAAATGTGATAGCGCTGCCAGATGCACATGTTTCCGGCCTATGGATCTCGATCGCTATTATCTTTCGCTTTCCAACTGTGACAGTGACACTGCTAGATTTGGTTTCCCCTGAAAATCTGCAGGAGTTTGGTTATGCTCACTGATGCCGACTGCAATAATGTTTAACTACAGAAGAGCTTTGCCTGTTTCACTTTCAGCTTGAAAATTAACCAAGATACTACTGCTCAGACAAGAAATTTATGTCGATACAATTTGCATCACAGCACAATAAATGTCCTAACTTAATCTTCATGGATTCTCAGTTTCCGGTCAAGGGAGCCTCACCTGGTGTCAGAGCAGGTCATGCAGCTGTGAGCGTTGGGGCTAAGGTAAGCATCAGTTGCTGAAACACCGGGAACAGTTTTTTTTATGACAGTCAGAAATCTTTTACTCGATCCTGAATTAAGCGTGTCTGTGTAGATCTATATTATCGGTGGAGTTGGTGATAAGCAATACTACAGTGATGTCTGGATTCTTGATGTCGCAAATCGTTCATGGAGTCAGCTCGAGGTGTGTGGGCAGCAACCGCAGGGGCGGTTTTCTCATACCGCTGTGCTCATGAATACTGACATTGCAATTTACGGAGGGTAAGTTTGCCGGAGGTCAAGCTTGTCAAACACGATGCATTATATTTGGATAGAAATTTAAAATGCCTTCGAACATTTTCAGATGCGGCGAAGATGAACGTCCACTAAATGAGTTGCTCATTTTGCAACTGGGCTCGGAGCATCCAAATGGCCGCTACAACATTTCGATGTGCAAAGTTCTTAGCAACCACTGGAGTCAGGAGAAGAGGAAATTCTTGAGAGCAGGGCATGTGAGTAGTTTAAGCAGTACATACCAATATATGATTCATTTTAATTCCTTGTGCAACACCAAACATGATGCACTAGTAATTACAGCAGAAGGATACAAGCGTGGGCAATGGAGATGCCGGTCAGAAGCCTCGAGAAGCAGAAACAGAGCAAAGAAACCAATTCCTGCGTGGTCTTGGTAAGTGGATGTTGAAAACACAGAACTGTTTTTCAGTAGGTGTTATGGTTATGATACTTAAATTCATTGCCTACATTTTTGACGTCTTCAGAGAATGGTCGTTTGAAAAGAAGAAGAACCGGAGATAGTCGCCCGAATGAGGCCGAGTCAGAGCAGGAGGAGCACTCACTGTCTCTTTCCCAACATTCTTCACCTTCCCAATCTGATCAGGAACAGAATGGAGCTCATAAACTTTCAGCATCTCCTAGCACATCCATTTCAGCCCTGCAACCTTTTGTTCGCCTCAGCGCCAATGGCACCCTGAGGGCTCCTGGACCTGGAGGCATTTCATCGAGGCCTCTGAAGACCGATCAGTTCCTGCGCACCTTTGCGCCGCAACATCGGCCAGAAGTGCAGTTCCTTTCCTCCGATCATAAGCCACAGCCCCGACCTTCCGGCCCACCCCTTGTATGCCACTCTGCACTCTTATCACATACTTACACATCATGATGCATCTTCATTGTCGTTCACGTCTCTTACTGGTACTGTTACAAAAATGCAGATTGGCGCGGAGGTACATGGAACCATTGATGGAGCTTTCGACTCGGGATACCTCATGACGGCCGTGGTGAACGGCCAGCTCTTCAGAGGCGTTCTGTTTGCTCCTGTAAGCAAATCCATCCGGAAACAATCTACAAATTGTTCAGGGCTTCTAGCATTGTGCCTGTTCTTGATGTTTCCTCCTTTGGTTTTCGTCTCAGGGACCTGGAGTGACGGCTCCGAGACCCACGCCGCACCACCAGATCCTGACGAGCTCGGCCGTGCCACCGCAGCAGCGCCCATTGCTGGCTCACGCCATCCCAGTCCACGCACGGCCCGTGCCACAGGCGACAGGGTTCGTGCTGCCGGACTGTGCCCACCTTGCCCGGCAAGGATTCCCGGCAAAGTCCGTCAAGTCGGAGCCGGAGAGGGGCAACAGTGACCTGCATGATGTTGTGCTCACGTTGGGAGGACCTGGAGGAGGGGGCAAGTGACTTTCAGAAAATCGAGATCCAGGCCGTGCTTTTTACCTCTTGGCTTGCTTTGTAAATTAGACATTCTAGTTGAGAAAATAAAGATTATTAGCTTCGTGTAATCTATCCGGGTGCTCTTATCTTGTGATTTTACATATGAATATAGTGTTAGTTTGATGCCAGCCAGTTTTGCGATGAGCAGGTAGTCTTTTCTGATGACGCTGCATAATTTTGTCACCTGCCTTAAAAAGGAACAAGTTTTCTTCTATTTTCTCAATGTTTCATGTTGAAATTCTCTTGTAGTGCTGAAATCACTCTTCATCTGATATATTTGGGGCTGGGGCCACCCTACTTTAGAAGACTGCACAAACCAAGAGCGACCCGTCGTTGAATGGTGAATCTTAGAAACACTGTTGTCTACGTTATGCATGCGCCTATTATATGCCCTGCTACCGTATTTTTCACTACCATTTAAGCAACTTTTACATCAAAAAAATGTGACAATATTCAGATACATTAATTACCCTGTT
Organism: Eragrostis curvula; assembly: GCA_007726485.1. Taxonomy (NCBI): domain Eukaryota; kingdom Viridiplantae; phylum Streptophyta; class Magnoliopsida; order Poales; family Poaceae; genus Eragrostis; species Eragrostis curvula. The sequence continues at coordinate 64,416 of RWGY01001123.1, read as the reverse complement.
CGCCTCACTGTTTTGCAGCAGCTACAGTGTTCGCAGTTATTTCTTAAACAGCAGCTACAGTGTTCGCAGTTATTTTTCTACAGTGTTCGCGGTTATTTTTCTGCAGCCTGCCGAACAGCCTAAATATTTATTAGGTCTGTTAAATAATAATGTTCAAGTACAACATGATGTGTTATTTGAATACTAATTTAGAACAGTTTCAAATTAAGGCACATGTTTGGATTCGTCTTGATGTATTCTACATTTAGGCTCCCTTTGGAACGCAGAATTTTCACAGGAATTGTACAGGAATTTCACAGGAATCAGTTGACTGTTCACACGAAAAACGCAGGAATAAGAAAAAATCCCGCAATCCAAAGGGGGCCTTACAGTTTTGCTGTATCACATTCAAAGAGCACATGATATTCAACACGAATATTCCCAATAAAACTGCTAGTGATTTAAACAAAACAATCACATCGTCAACGACTGCGTGACTGACTTGCGAGTACATAACGTGTATCAATTTCAAGTTCTTTTTTTTTTCAGAATGACACGACATCACATAGCTTTAGACTATCGTGCTGCAGGCAATTATTTCCAGTCCGAATGGCTGCCCTGTTCACAAGACCTTTGCACACTACACTTGGGAGAGCATGCACGTATCATTGTCAGAGCATCAAACTGATAGCACACTGACCACAAAGACATGGACTCTGTAGTGGGATTCTTGCTAGGGTGCAGCAAAGTCTGTAACAGCAATTTCATTCAGAAGAAAAGTAAAAAAAAGAAGAATCTGGAAAAAAGCCTAGTTAGACAAGACATCACGTTGGGCTTGGAAGAATCTCATTGCTCCGGACTGCTGCTTGCAGGAGCACCAAAAGCTGGAACACCACCATAGCCATGAGCTTATCCTTTACGTGGAACAACGAAATAACAGTTGGCTCTTGATCATATCTGTATTTGATGCTCATAAAAGGGATTAGTTCAGAAGTATACTGGAGATGAAGATAAATGTGTATCATCGTCCCTTGTCACCCATCCTCTTGAGCAACTTCCCGATATCGTAACAGATCTCAATCTTATCATCCTTAATCTGTTGACGAAGCGAACGGTTCGTCTTACCAGCTGCCAAGTAAGTCCGCAGGAGGGACTCGTAGGCTCTCCCGTCAATGCACCCGAGCGTTCTCAGGCATTTGCAGAACCTCTCAGCACCCTCAGCATCCTTGTGTTCTTCGAAATACTTTTGGAACTTGTGAATCCTATCCTGATCGAGCTTCCCAGCTTTCTTGGGGAGCTTGGTCATATTCTCGACCCACTTCAGGGCTGAAGTCATATCCCCTTTGCCCACATAGTAATCAAGAAACAATTCACATGTTTTGGAGTCAAGTTCTTCAACTTTTTCTTTGGCCTTCTCTGACAACAACTCTGCTTCTTCAGCCTTGCTACTCTTGAGATGGGCACGGATCATCATATTTGTGAGCCTCATATCATAGGCTTCATAACTGGATTCCCACTCCTCAAAAATCTGCTTCAAGCGATCAAGATCATTGAGCTTATAAAGAGCTTGAAGCATACCGAGGTAGCTTGTGTTGGTCACCTTAAAGAATTTGGCCTTTATCACGCCCCATACCCTATTGACTTCACTCAAGTTGCCTGCTGAGGCATATAAGCTCATAAGGAAATCAAAAGGTTGCCTGTCATCAGAATCACAAACAAGCTCCTCAAGTTTCTTCAGAGCAGACTCAGCCTTCTCAACCAGATTAGCATTCACATAGATAGAAGCAAGCGTGCTATATGCAGACCACTGCAGATCCACATCTTTTTCGGCCATTTCTTTCAGAAGTTCTTCAATTGCATCTATCTTGTTTGATGCTGCATAGCTGGTCATCAGAATGCAGCATGTGAGGCTAACAGGTTTAACATTCTTCACTTTCATTTCCTCAAACAGGCTATCAACCTTCCTATGCTGGCCTAACTTCATGTAAAGGGTCATCAAATTATTGATGGGTAAAGTACTGGATGTGATGCCAAGCTCATCCATCTTGCGATAGAGGTCTGCTGCTTTCTCTTCCATTTTTTCTGAGCAATAACAATTCAAAAGTGCACCATAGGTTCTATGGTTCTTTGCTGGATCAGGGAGATCATCAAAATAATTCTCAGCTGCTTGAATGCCACGCACTTTATGGATGAGATCCAGGCGTATTGCATGGTTAGTGTGTGACATGTTCATACCCCGTGCATTAACCATCCAATCCATTAACTGCATAAAAAAACACCAAATTGTTCTTCAAGTACTACCATAATTAGCAGAAGTAAAAACAGGTATGCAGCAAAACGAGTTGATAATTAATCTTTGTAACTACAAGATAACTGAGGTACAGTTGCGCACACACTATTACAGAATGCAGGACAGCAAACATGATGATTCCCCTCATTACTGTTTTTATATTCTAATATTTTGAGTGTAATACAATTGCAATACAAAACCTAAAAAAATGGGCAGTTTGACACTGCTTTAGTGTGCCCAAGGTCCCCAAGCGCATGTGTCACTAGTCTTTTTTTTTTTTTTTTGACCTTCATGTGTCACTAGTCTAGACTCCAGACATGAGAGAATCTCTACTAATTATAATAAAAATCTATTTTTGTCCATATGGCAAAAAAAGTTATAGTTTTAGTTATATATATATCCAAAATCAGTATAAATATCTGTGTCTACTAAACACCATTCTAATACTAAACTAAGCCTGAGACGTAATGCCATTGTATTATTAAACCAAAGATAATACACATCTCAACCAACTATGCACAAATGCAGCTTCTGAGCAAATTATATCGGATGCACACCTATCATGCAGTACAACGCTCTCAAGCTGAACAGTACAACTAAGAAAATGAAAAACAATAAAAATGAAAGGAGTCCAAAGGCAAATGAACATGAACCTAAATCTCCTGCCCCATAGTTCAGGATTTCTTGTGATGAGGAATCACAGATTTGATATAATTGATATAGTAGGGCAATTGGACAGGATCAAGAGATCTCTGATACCAGATGATATAGAAGGGCAATTGGAGAGGAGAACGAGTTGGCAAATCAATCCAACTCGCCCTCCGTGGAGGCTCTGAGTATTAGGGATTAATTTGCTTGCTTTATTCCTTAATATGGCCGGCATTATATAGCCGCACATCCTGATTACAACCGACTACCAAGACTCCAACGAAACAACGGCTGACTCCAACTAACAGCAAGCATAAACAGAATCCTAACCAACTACTATCTAGCCACTTTTATCAGCATCTAACTCTGCATGTTTCTTCTTTCTTGTGCGGTACTGCTTCCCAAAGAAAGCGTCCACAACAATAATCCAAACCAAAAGGTAATTTAAAAAGCTTAAAAGTTTCAGAGCCCAAGAAATAATAGGCATATGCCAAATAACTCTTAGTCGGCACCAATAAATAAATTAATGTAGCAAACCGTGAAATAAGCTAAACTAAACTGAAAATAGAACCAAGCATATCTAGGCTAACAAGATTATCCAGACATACTGTCAAGGAGGTGAATATCAAGGAAGAAGCACAAGCTTGAGGGAAATAACTACAACAGCATTTGATGCAACCAGAACAGGGAGGAAACAACCTTCCACTTGTTCTTTAGTTGATCCTTCAGTAAAAGATGCTGGCAACACCTTCAAACCAACTGGACCTACGATGTGGAATTCTTATTTTTTTTTCTCAAACGGAATTCTTTGAAATGATGCAACAAGCTAAAAGAGATCCCCAATGCTTTTTTATGGAGCCCTTCATAATTGCATCATGGCAACACCCATAAAGCTAACAGTGTGGACTCGTCCTGATCCTCCACTGCCCACCACAAAAAACTTCGTTCAGCAACTGGCAACACCCTTGCCACCACTGAAGCATACAAATCAACCTACCTACTGTTTCAAGTGATGATCAACAGGCTTGGTGAACTTCAAACATAACCCTATCATGATATGTAGCGTTGTTCATCTATGGTTGCCGTCGCCACATAGAAGAAAGTACTGCATACGTTTGTTAGTACGCACACGCATGCTCAATGGAGGACCAGTGCCCCCGCTGCCCATTTCACACTACAACGGCCTCCCGCTCCCTACATCTTATCCACCATCTGTTGTATGTCCCTGGTTCCGGCAACAGTGACCAGAAAAACCATGTCTGGTGAGCCGACGCCCCTCAACACCGAAGCCTTTACCTAACGAGTGCCCCCAAACTAAATCAAACCTCAATAAAATCATCTATTGAAATAAGTGTAACAGAAAATGCAGGGGAGAATACATCTTCACACCAGCGTCATACATTAAACCACCCCGATTTCTACTTGCTGATGCAAAATCGTGCCTTTCCTCTACCACCCCACTCCCAGCAATCATCAAGGAATGGACTAATCGGAATTCAAAACAAATGGGCGTGCTTTGTTAGCAAGATGGAGGCGTGCATACCTCGAGGGCGTGGGCGTGCCGCTTGTACTTGCGGAGATCCTTGACGTGCTTGACGAGATCTTCGACGCGCACCGTGCCGCCCTCTCGCACCCACTTGTTCATCACCCGCGACACGCTCCCCTCCCCGGCCTTGCCCAGCGCCGACAGCTGACGGTAGAGCGGCCGCGCGCCCTTCTTTTTCGCAGCCTTGGCCGCGGCGTTGGAGGCGGGCGCTGCGGCCTCTGTCACCGCTTCGGTGGCCGTGGAGAGAAGGCGGCGGAGCAGAAGGCGAGCGCCGGCGAAGGAGGCGGGCGGCGACATGGGTTTAGGGTTTTGGAGTTTCGGCTGGAGGGGAGAGCGAGGGTAAATCAGCGGCGTTGCTAACCGCACCACGGAATGGCCTACCACCAGTTTTGAGAGTCGTTCCAAAAAATAAAAAAAAACCTCGTTCCCAATTTGTGGGTTTATAGTAATCAAATTGTCGTTGTCGTCAGAAGGTTTAGGTGAGTAAAAGTAGCGGAATACCCTGCACGTTACAGCGTGATTTTGAGCGCAATTGAGAAAAAAAAGTACTCTTCAATAACATTTGCGCAAAATTTTTGAATAAAACGAACGGTGAAACGTAGTGTCTGAAAGTCAAAAGTGCCAAGTATTTTGGAACAGAGGGAGTACGGTGTTTCATTGAAATGAGTAAATGAGCAGTCAACTAAAAGATTAACGAACTAATTTCTTGTTTATCAATCTAAGTAACAGTAGACAAATTAAGTAATTAAGAGAGCAATAAAAATGAGCAACAATGAAAATAAAATATTGATACTTAATTACAAACAAAGTACAACGAATAAACAACAAAATTTATGTATCAGGCGATAACAATTGTATGAATGGTTGAAAATTTGGTGAAATACTGGTCACAAGATGAAGTGACAAATTCAGAGCTTACTTCAGTGTGCAGCTACGGTACGGTTCTCATCAATATCATAGGCATACCCAAGCATTTGTAGGCTTGTCTTTGCCTTGGAATAAAGAAAAGCAGACCAAGTAAAACTAACACTGTCAAGGAATAAGAGAGAAGCGGTGAGATATGTCAAGAAGTAGGAGAGGAGGATTTACTATGGGAGATGACGCAAATATGATATAGAGGGTTTCTTTTAGGAATAAAAATATGAAAATGTTATAACAATTAAATTGCATATAAGGGGTTATGTTTGGAGCATGATTGAACGTAGGAACACCTCGCCGGGCTAGCTATAGGGCTTTGTCAAAACTAAAATAGCAAAATGATTGAAGACACACAACATGGAGAAAAGAAGAATCAAAATACCATCATGATTTTAAACATCAAATTTTGCAGACATATCAAATGGTGCTTAGGCTAAGGTCAAGGTAAAGGAGGCTAGGAGGGCATTATACCCGCCGGCGTTGGAATCCTAAAAAATCTGTATGGGTCAAGTAGCAACCCCAGGCGTTTGGTTGAGTACATGGGGCTCAGATCGGTTGCCTGGGCAGGCAACAGCCAAACAAGCCCTACCTGCATGGGACCGATGAAAGTCTACCATATATGGAGGATTCAAACATATAGTCACGGCTAGCTTTGGAGGTTTCGGTCACGGTAGTCAGGTCGCTTGTGTGACCCTTTTATATATCAAATCCTATGTTTTCGTGTAACAAAGAAATTCACAAATTCAAGAACTAAATACACCGATTCACCCTCTTGTCGTGTCGGTGTCCGAATCCTTTCAGCGAGACAGTAGGACCAAATCAGACCATGAAATAAAGATGCATATCAGCCAGGTGTTTAGGGCTTTTTTGGTTCATCGGTAGGACCAGTATGAGCTCTGCCCCTTTGCCTCGGCCTATATTGTACCTTTGACAATATGCTTGTCTACCTCAATGTCACTTGATTCGGGCAAGGGCCAAAAAATGCGACTGCATAGGGCCAGCCTCGGTAGAGACCCATAATACTACATGCCATTATATATATAACTGTGAGTGTATGTTCATAATTTTAAGAGCTTAGGTGTCAAGACCAACTTAACGCATGATTAGTGGATTGGGGAGAGTGAGATAAAAGTAAAACTGCGATTTTTGTGAGGAACAAAGAGGTTATTAGGGTATGGCAAACATTTATTAAAAATTAGTTTGTTTAGACCCTGTTTGGAATCAAGAAGAACAAAGAGGTTATTAGGTTATGATAAAATAAAATTTATAAAAAGAAAATCAGTCGAATTACACCATGTTTGGAATTAAGGAATGAACAACAAATGAATGAAAAAGAAGTAGAGAAAACACAAGAATGTGATAAAAACTGTAGGAACCCAAAACAGAGTGATGAACTTGAGTCTTTAGGTCTTTTGAATGCAGAAATAGAAAACACAAGAACAAAATGCATTACAACTATAAATAAAATCTTTATAGTAGCCATATTATCAAATTAGTAATCAATTACCACCTTTAACTACTCACTTCCTTATGGTAACGTATTCCTATGTTGCTTTGCTAACCCCAAAACATGCAAGTTGCGCTCGTCAATTAGGTTGTGCGCGCTAAGCAAAGCGATGAAATTTCCCTTCAGCTCTAACCTCATGCTTTTCTCCCTACGTTTTGTTCATCGTTCCTCCATTCCAAACAAGTCAGGAAAAAAAATACTTACGAACGAATTTCTTTGAGTTTCATTTGATCCAAATAAGGCCTTCCTTTTTCTTTTGTTTTAGGGAGATCAAAACGAGGCAACGATGGCTGTGGTCACCAGCTTGAACATATGCAGCAGTATACAGATGGATGCAAATAAGTTATTTGGCCACCAACTCGAACAATTACATTTCGAACATTTACATTTACAACGTATCTGTAAATTTGATTGATCGAGGGGACTAGTTCCTTTGGACAAAATCGTGAGCCCAACGCATTGCTTGAGCTGATGGCAATGCAGTACAACGGTAACATTTGAGTTCAAATATGATTCAGTATCGTAGGAATCAGCGCTGTACGCACATCCGATTAGGGCCGTAAAGAACTGAAACATTCTTTAGTACAAATTTTTCTAACCACGCAAGCCAATTAGCCAGGGAGCGCCTTATGTGTAGCCCGCGCTACCCCGAGCTCGCGTGTAGCGTGGCCCATGCGCACAGGCGCCTTATTCTTCCTCCGGCCGTCGGCATCTTCTTCCTCCGCCCGGATCCGGCTGCGGCCTCGCCGCCTCCAAGAAACAAATTGTTCCAACTAAGAAAAAAAATATTCCAACTAAGAAACTAATTGTTCCGGAAGTTCAAACATTGTTCTAGCGGATGAAGCAGGGAAGCCGGGGAACAGCGGCTTAAAAGGGGAAGAGAACCTTACCTGTCAGATTAGAATTTGAGTTGAGTTGCTCAAGACCTTAATACAACCCTATAACACAGGGGATGGCAGCGGGGAAGAATATATTTCATACACAGCTCTATCATGAAGGTGAAGTAGCTAAAATGGCCAAAAATCATGAAGAAACACCTTTCCTTTCCTAACTGCCAGAGAAAATCTTGATCAATTTTGCCATCTCAGGTTCCACATGAATCCCATCATCTTTGATGCGCTGGGCAATGCATGGATTTGTTCTACCTGCAGAGATATAGGTCCGCATCAAAGCCTTGTAAGCTTCGGCATCAAGGCATTCATGTTCCTTCAGGCACACGCACAGTGACTCCATACCATCAACATCCTTTATCTCTTCAAAATGCTTCAGAAATCTCTGCAGAAACACTTTCGTTGGAACCCATTTGTGTCTCCTCAACATCTTTTTTCTCTCTCTCAAGATCTGAAGTGCCTCTTTAACTTTTGATTTAGTCAAATAGAACACTACAAACATGGAAAACATCTTATCAGTGCAACGGCGCTGAGCCATTGCACTCTGACGGAGAGCCTCAGCTTCATCTATCATACCTTTGTCAAGGTAAGCTGCAATCATAATATTTGCTATCCCTGCGTTATATTGCTGATTAATTGATTGCCACTCCTGAAAGATTAGCTGTAAGGAGTCAAAATCATCTAATCTTCTCAAAGCTAAGAGCATCTCCAGATAGCTTCTATTTGAACATTTCTTGAATGTGGACTTCAAAGACTCCCAGATCCTCTTAACCTCGGATGAGTTGCCAGTACAAGCATAGATGGATATGAGGGTGTGCCAGCAGGATATCTCACCCTCATCCCTTACCTGTTCAGCTTTCTTTAGAGCCATTTCCGCCTTGTCAAACAGTCCTATATTAACACAACTGACAGCCATCCTAGTGTACAATGACCAGTGAACTGGAGTCACCTTCTGCAGCTCTTCCAATAACTTACCAGCAGACTCCAGGTCATTCAATTTGATATAACTTTTCACCAGCATAGTAAGTGTAAAATTATTTGGACACACGCCACTTTCAGACATTTCTTTGTATATGGTTGGAATTTTCTCTGGATAGCCTGATCTGTGGTACAAGGACATCAAGTTGTTGTACACCAGTGTACTTGGATCAAAGTTCATGGCCTTCATCTTTTCATAGAGTTCAAGACCTTTGTCTGCACTACTGTGTTCAGCATAGCAGTTAAGCAGAGAGGAATATGTTTTTACGGACTTAAATATATCTGGAAGGCTCCAGAAGTATTCTTCAGCAGCATGTATTCCTTTCACTGTTGATACAAGGTTAAGCCGCAGAGCGTGATGCCCAAGCGTAAATTTTGCTCCACGAGCTTCCATCCAGTCCATCAACTGGGGACAATAATAAGACCAAATATTAGACGGTGAACATAAAATCCATTGCTTCAAAACTGCTAGCTCGAAAACAGTCGATAAATTCATCTCATCCAATAGTTCCAAGGGATAGAGGCATTGGAGAACTAGATTGGTCGTTTAAACAAGAATATTCATCTGTTCCATTTGTTTGAGTAGAAACACACACACAAGGAATGTACATGCAATGTGTTCGAGTAGGAATAACACATTGCATTGCCAGAAATCAGGTTTGAATTCAGCATGTTGTTATATCAAAGTGTCCAGCAGTCAAATTCCTAATGCTGGTAAGCTCCTATCACGTTTCTTATTATTATGCTGTTATCTAACCTATTACCCACTGTTAAGCCTTAGCAGAGAGGCCTGAAGGTGTTATAACATTATAGCAGTTTGCACTTTATACTGTGAGACCATAATCTTTATATGCTGTTGTCAAGTTTTTCTTTTCCCTAGAACATTTTTCTTTAGGTTTACTAATCATCTGCGAGAAATAAGATCACCTAGTTCATACAAAAATGTGATGTGCGAGAGCTCCCAATGATAGGTAATTTTCTTGAAACTGGAAATTGACTTTATAAGATCATTCATAACTCTCGATATAGACCTCACGGCGTGTGTTTGATCTGTGATGTACAGTGTATGAAAATATATGTTTCCTTGGCACAACAAATGTCAGCCCTTTTGAATTTTTCCAATGATCTTTTGTATAAAACAATGAACATAGCTCTTGAGTACAATGTGGAATACAGATGAGAAAAACAACGACGGCAAGATTGGGCAATCAAACTTAAGTTGCTGAGCTCCTCCCAAGTAACCAGAGACTCTAATTAATACCGATTCGGTGGGCAAAAACCATTATTGCCGATTCATTAGTTGATTAAATAAGGACTTAAGGTAACTATGAACAGAGGAAACATGAAGGAAACTATTATACCAGCTTGGACTCATATCTATAAACAGTGGCAAAGCTAGTGCCGCTGCCACGGTGGTGCACGCCATCTAAGCATCAATTATATCAGCTATTTTATGTGGTCAATAAAGGGAACATGATGGTAATGTTTTTCTTTACCCTGATGCCTGTGCACCACCCTGGGGCTACCTAGCTTCACCAGTGGCTATAAATCTAACGAACAAGGAAAGTGCTACGGCTATAGCCTGTAGGTCCAATGGTCCATCCAATCTATTATAATATTTTTCTCTCAATTTGTTGTGATGGGGTCCTTCTTGGGTATCAATCATACCTGAGTACCCAATTGCCTGCAAAGGCTCAATATTTTTTCTTCCTTTTATTTGGAGAATAAAAGGTGGTCGTAACTTTTTACTGCAAAGGAAAATGTATCCTCGCAAAAAAAAAAAAAAAAAGAAGGAAAATGTATGGTTTTGGTAGTTTCAGAAAACTGCCACCAAACAACTACAGATTGGACCATAAATCACTTCCAAATACACCCACTTCAAATGTCCCCTCTACATATGAGCAAACCTGGGTAGGCGCTCTAAATCAACACATGTAGTTATTTAGTTTGGGATGAGGTTTCCAAAACAAGACCACGAGGTTAAGGTTGTGGCCCATGTTATGGTGTTGTTGAGGAATACTCAGGGGAGAGTGCAAGAGTAGATGAGATTGGGAGATGGATGGAACGCAGTGGATATCGGGGCACAGGGAGGGCTGCTCTCACCGGCGGCCAGCGGGATGTTCCCAGCGACAGCGGCGATAACAGCCTCACCAAATTGAGAGGTTTATTCCATCTTCAGTGATGATTACAAAACGCAAACTCAACTTGCCTTTATAGCCCCAGGCACTAAAAAACTTCTGCTAACAAACTGCATACAACAAACTGGAAACAAACTAGCGACGAGAGAGATGCCAGTGCATTTTTTTTTAAGTTAACTAGACTTTGAACATTCCAAGAAAGACGGATCCAATGCATGGTGGTCATCCGACCCAGCCGTCCGATCAGTTGAATTCAGCTGCAAATCAGGGGCAGCATGCTACAATTTGCACTGGTCGGACGGCTGGGTCGGACGACCCAATCGTGTGTGCAGCTTTCTATAATTCAAAGTTGAATTTCCATACAAGCAAGAGAGAGAGGAGGAATAGTAATGAGATATAGAAGGCAACAAAAAGGAAAGTTCTGTATGAAGTTAAGGTCACAAATAAATGGCCATCTATATCACTGATTATGCCTCTCTCTTTTTCACTCTTAAAACTAACATTTTTGTTCGATCTTAACTTATGTGGATCTCTGAAAATTCAGTAGGCTGAACATGGCACCTACTGCCACGTGGTGTCATCAGATATCCATTTGCCTTATGAAATGCAATGCAATTGTCGTGATTGGTAACACAAACAATTAACCCAGTACAAATGTAGGACGTGTAGTAGAATTAGACATTTCAACTTTTACTGTGTGCATCCAAAGCTGAACTGAACTCAGTCGATCCACCAAATCAGGCCGTCATCGGGCGGTAGTAGGAGTTATCGGATGGGTCGGGTTCTGATCTCACCTCGAGGGCGCACGACTTGCTGGAGCAGCGGAGCTTGCGGACGTAGGCGACGATCTGGTCCTGCGAGAGCGGGCGCCTCTCACGGATCCACGCGTCCAGCACCGCCGCCGCGGCCCCCGGCGGTTGGCGGGAGGGCAGCGCCGCGAGCGTCGTGTAGAGCGGGACCCACGCCGGGTCCAGACTCCGGCGCTCCGGGGCATCTGCCTGCGGCGCCGTCGCCTGCGCATGCGCCGATCTTGCCGCCGGGGCCAGCGAGACGCGCCGCAGCGCCGCGGCGCGCAGCATTGGTGGCCGTGGGCTCTTTCCGAGCAGGGGTTTGTTGGGGTTTACGGAGCTTGCCGGGAACTCGGTTCATTCAGCCCAGGAAAAGCTACCGGGTTACGGAGTGACGTCCTGCGCTACGTAGGTAGTCAGCCCAGTACGTATCTGGGCCGCATTACCAGCAAAGAATGTGTTTTCTTTTTCGGAAAGTCTGTCGCGGGATGGGTTGCCTTTTGGGCTAAGCTCGAAGCTCGCGGCTCAGCTAGTTCCTAGGCTCGACTCAGCTTGGCTCGGATGTAAATTTTAACGAGCCAAGCTGAAGATCTAACTCGTTTTGTTAATTAGCTAGCTCGAGCAAACTCGTGAGCCAAGCGACACCATGTAATATATGCTTTACTTATTTAATAATCTTGACCCTCAAGACTTCGGTGTTGAAGTCCTAAGTCAAGTATGACATTCATCTCTACTTAAAGCATATTTAACACTTTTCGCTTCTGAGCCTCTTAAAACTTAGACATAATAACATCTTTAGCATCATACCAATTACATTAATGTCCATCTCGTGAGCCAACACGAGCTAGCCAAGCAGAGCCAGCATTATAGCTTATTAAGTTAACGAGTCGAGCCGAGCCGAGCCGAGCCAACTCGTTATGCTAACGAGCTAGACCAAGCCGAGTTGAGGCTCGGTAGTCCAGCCCTAAGTGTGCTTATGCGGCAATGCACGACCCGCCGCGGCCCACATCAAAGACATGCTACAGCTCAGTAAGAAGAGAGAGAGAGAGAGAGAGAGAGAGAGAGAGAGAGAGAGAGAGAGAGAGACGTGAACAACGGCAGAGCGTGGAGGTGGTGTGACGACGCAACGCGGGGTCCCGCGGTTGTTGATGGCCCCCTCCATTCTCCGGCGGACACAAAGGAGGAGGGGCACGGGGAGCGGCGGCCGGATCCGGTTTGGCAAATTTGTTTCATATTCATAGCTCCCTACAGTTTGCGTCCTAGATTACCACTTGTTCGCCACATGTAGTAATAGTAGGCGTGTTTGTGTTTGGCGTAATAGTCAACTTCATCCCTCAACTATCGCCCAAAGCTCAAATTCGTTCTTCAACTATCAAAAGGTTTAAATTGGTCCCTGAACTTTAATTACACGGTTCAAACCAGTCCCGAGGAACGAAATCAAACATACTGGTCAAAGTTCAGGACTAAATTGAACCTTTTGATAGTTGAGGGACGAGTTTGAGCTTTTCACCCAAAAGATCGATTAGACAGTTTTTTAGAAAAAATAAATTCCAAAATTGGTCTATTTATTTTTTGAAAATGATTGATAAAAATAGTCAAGTCCAAAATCTAATTTGAAAATTTTCTCATTTCATTGCTAGGATGTTCGTACGACCCTATTTGGATCCACCAAACTAACTAGTCCTAGACTAATTAGTCAGCTAACATTTAATCTGCATTAATTGGGTTTTCCTAACTAACAAGATTACTATAAGTCCTTTGGTTCGCTAAAAATTAGTCCCCAATTAGTCCATTCTATTTCGATCCTCTATGGACTAAAACTAAAATTAGTCAACTAATAATTAGTCCTTTTGATTCAAACATGATTTGGATTTGTATTGTAGTATGACTATTTAAAAGAAGCATGGTGAAATAGTCAATCATGTCCCTGATCTTTGGTCGAAAGCTCAAATTCGTCCTCCAACTATCAAAAGGTCCAATTTAGTCCTTGAATTTTGGTTACTTGGTTTAAAACAGTCCCTCAGGGACAAAATTGGACCTATCAAGCAAAGTTCAGGGACTAAAGTGAATTTTTTGAAAGTTGAGAGACGAATTTGAGCTTTGAGTGATAGTTGAGGGATGAAGTTGACTATTACGCCTTTGTGTTTAGTAAAGTTGTGATGCACGGGTGAGCTTCTGCTGCTCTACCAGGGTCGGTTTCACGTGTCAGTACCAGGATCCTTATCCTCCACCCGGGGATCTCACAACGAGGAATAATAAATTTCATGTACAGCTCTATCATAAGGCGACGTAACTAAAATGACCTCTCTACTTTTAAAAAAATTCATGAAGAAACACCTTTCCTTTCCTACCCGCCAGAGACGATTTGAATCAATTTTGCCATCTCAGGTTCTACGTGAATCCCGTCATCTTCCACGCGCTGGGCAATGCATGGATTCGTTCTGCCTGCAGAGATATAGGTCCGCATTAAGGCCTCGTAAGCATCGGCATCAAGGCATTCCAGTTCCTTCAGGCACACGCAGAATGACTCCATACCATCAACATCCTTTGTCTCTTCATAATGCTTCAGAAATCTCTGCAGAAGCACTTTCGATGCAACCCATTTGTGTGTCCTCACCATGTATTTTCCATCTCTCAAGATCTCTAGTGCCTCTTTAACTTTTGATTTACTCAAATAGAACACTGCAAAGATGGAACACGTCTTATCGTTGCAACGACCCTGAGCCATGGCGCTCTGACGGATAGCCTCAGCTTCATCTATCATACCTTTATCAAGGTAAGCTGCAATCATAATATTTGCTATCCTCATGTCATATTGCTGCTTACTGGATTGCCACTCCTGAAATATTAAATGTAAGGAGTCAAAATCATCTAATCTTTTCAGAGCTAAGAGCATCTCCAGATAGCTTCTATTTGAACATTTCTTGAATCTGGACTTCAAAGACTCCCAAATCCTCTTGACCTCGGATAACTTACCAGCACAAGCATAGATGGATATGAGGGTGTACCAGCGGGATATCTCACCCTCAACCTGCTCAGCATTCTTTAGAGCCACTTCCACCTTGTCAAACAGTCCTAGATTAACATAACTGACAGCCATCCTAGTGTGCAATGACCAGTGAACTGGGGTCACCTTCTGCAGTTCTTCCAAGAACTTATCAGCAGACTCCAGGTCATTCATTGTAATATAGCTTTTTATCACCATAGCATGTGTAAAATTATTTGGACGCACACCTCTTTCATACATTTCTTGGAATATGGTTGGAATTTTCTCTGGCTGGCCTGACCCGTGGTACAAGGTCATCAAGTTGTTGTACACCAGTGTACTTGGACCAAAGTTCATGGACTTCATCTTTTCATAGAGTTCCAGGCCTTTGTCTCCAATACTGTGTTCAGCATAGCAGTTAAGCAGAGAGGAATATGTTTTTACTGACTTAAATACATCTGGAAGGCTCCAGAAGTATTCTTCAGCAGCCTGTATTCCGTTCATTGTTGATACGAGGTTAAGCCGCAGTGCGTGATACCCAGGCGTAAATTTTGCTCCACGAGCTTCCATCCAGTCCATCAACTGGGGACAATAATAACAAGACCATATATTAGATAGTGAACAAAAACTCCATTGCTGCAAAAGGGCTTGCTTGAAAACAGTTGATACATTCTTAACCATAATATCCATCTCATCCAATACTTCCAAGGGATACAGACATTGGAGAACTAGATTGGTCGTTTAAACAAGAATAACTAAAAATAGGCGAGATATGGTTTCAATAGCCGGCGAGTGGCATTCATGGAAAGGGATTCACAGATAGGCATTTTCATCTGGAATTGTTTGAGTAGGAACATACACACAAAGAACAAAGGTCACACCGGTCACTTATTATTTTAGACAAAATGAAAAAAAATGTACACGTAAAAATCTCACAAGCACGTGCATGGTAGAATTAGTGTGTAGGGTAGGAACATGTTCCCTGCAATGTTATTATTACAACTAACGCATGTAAGTATTTTTTTAACATGGATTAAGAATAACACATTACATGTACAAAGGACCAACTAAATTCTGCATTGTCAGGAATCAGGCTTGAATTCAGCATGGTGTCCAGCAGTCAAATTTCTAATGCTGGTAAGGCCCTTCACGTCTCTTATTGTTATGCTATCATCTATCGGTTCTATCCTGTTACCCACTGTTAAACCTTTGCAGAGAGGCCTGAAGGTGTTGTAGTCTAAACGACATCATTCTTGACTATCCAATTGCCTGCAAAGGCTCAAAATTTTTTCTTCCTTTTTTTTGGACAATAAAAGGTGGTCATAATCAACTTTTTAATTTGAAGGAAAATGTATGGTTTCATAGCTTCAGAAAACTGCCACCAAAATAACTACAGATCAGACAGTCAATCACTTCCAAACACACCCGCTTCATATGTATCCTCTACATATCAGCAGCCTTTGTCCGCGCTCTAAATCATTACATATGCTGTTATTTAGTTTGGGATGAGGTTTGCGACACAAATAGACCACGAGGTTAAGTTTGTGGTCTATATGTATGCATGCCAGGGGTGGTTTCTAAACTTTGTAACATCACCCCGGCTTTTCAAAGTAATACCTTTTTTTTTTTCATGTTAACTAGACTCGTGAACATTCCTGGAAAGACCGATCCCATGGTGGGCACATATCTGTGCCACTAATTCGAACTTGAATTTGCATACAAGCAAGAGAGATAGAGGAGCAACAGTAATGAGTAGAAGGCAACAAAAAGGGAAGTTCTGTACAAAATTAAGGTCACAAACAAATGGCAATCTATATCACCGATTCTGCCTTTTTTCAACTCTTAAATTCATTTTTTTTGTTCAATATTAACTTGCTTGGACCTCTGGAAATTCAGTAGGCTTCACATGGCACCGACTATCATGTGGTGTTAACAGATATCGATTTGCCTTATGAAATGCAATCTCTTTGTGGTGATTGGTAAAACAAACAGTTAACCCAGTACAATGTAGGACGTGCAGTAGAAACAGAAGCTTCAACTTTTACCATGCGCATCCAAAACTGAACCTAACTTACAAAAAAATATTCATAAAAGTAAGGGTGGAGCTCAAATCAAAATGAGAAATGTCCTTATTTACCATTGAAAGATAAAATGAACCTAATTTAAATGGCAAACAAGGAAATTTCTCAACCAGAATATCTAGCATTTCAATTCACACACTAAATAAGACCAGCATCGGGCGGTAGTTGGAGGTAAGGGATTGAGCGGGTTCTGGCCTCACCTCGAGGGCGCACGACTTCTTGAAGTTGCGGAGCTTGCGGACGTAGGCGATGATCTGGTCCTGCGAGAGCGGGCGCCTCTCACGGAGCCAGGCGTCCAGCACCGCCGCGGCGGTCCCCGGCGGCCTGCCGGGAGGCAGCGCCCCGAGCCTCACGTAGAGCGGGACCCACGCCGGGTCCAGACGCGGGAGCCCCGGGCCATCCGCCTGCGGCGCCGTTGCCTGCGCGTGCACCGATCTTGCCGCCGGGGCCAGCGAGACGCGCCGCAGCGCCGCCGCGCGCAGCATGGGTGGCCGTGGGCCTTAATTTCCGAGTGGGGGTTTGTTTGGGTTTACGGAGCTTCGGCTGTTCGGTTGGGGAAGAAGAAGCCAGCAGGCCGGGAGACCAGTTCCCTTCCGCCTAGGAAAAGCCCGTGTCTATGGGCCGAGGTACCAAGTCATGTCCTGCGCTACGTACGTATCAGCCCAGTACGTATCTGGGCTGCATTACCAGCAAAGAATAACTTTTCTTTTTGCCACGACCAGCATATATGATATATATTGCGTCGGTATTCGGTAGTGTTCAAACTTCAAACGAAGCAGCAGCAGCAGCTGTCGCTACTGTACAGAACTACCGACTGTCAGATATGCACTTGTGGATACTCTCTGCAGTTCCCGTAACGAGTGAAAACAAAACAGATCCTCCCTGCAGCTAGGAGGACACCAGGCTTGTGCTGTGATGTGGACCTTTGAATCTCGCTTGGATGGTGGTTTCTTCTCGGCCACAACAGCATCATCAATACAGTCGTCATCCTTGCAACAACATGGTGGTCGGTCGGAGGAGCCGGCCAAAGATTCGCCACCTGAGCTAATTAAGTTGCGGTCCACATTTCGCCAGCAGCATCCACGAATCTAAACAACCAACCACGTAATCCTGGACGCTTAAACAAATGGCGCGCACCAGATTCTAGATTATATTAGCAGGGATGCCAAACAAAAGCCTACGACAGAAACTGTCTTGTACGCTATAGCTCGAAGGCCCCATCTTTGTGTTATTATTGTAGTAGCCTTTGCGCATGCAAACGCTACCGCCCACTTGGCTGACCACTCGTCAATCTTTCACCGCTAAGCTAATCTTAACATGATCCTCTGGCACGCCGTACCACTAGGTCATCGATCCTTTCTTGTTTAGGCAACCGCGCTTTGTCCCGGAACCCGCGCTAATGATTGCATCTGCTGCGCTCATCCTGCTTTTCTCAACTTGCTCCATAAACAAATGGAGTGTGCTTTTGCTGTTGAAGACGACGTGTACCCCAAAAGCATTCGCGGCAACCAAATCTTCCATATCTATCAATATAGTACGTACACTATATTGGGCCTTTTAAAATTTTTGAGCTCACCATATCGCATCTCCACTAACCATTTGACCAAGAATTTTGTTGTGCACGCAAGAAATCTCAAACCAGCTCGTGGGATGCGCAAAGGAATATGTGAAATCCACGTTGCTCTTGCTATCCACGATTGTGAGCATGTTGAAAGAAGGTAACAGAGTTCTTACCTCTCTATGTGTATAGGTACTCCTAGCTAATACTATTGTTTAAGGTTAAGCATCCCACATCGAGGGTGCCTCGGGACTTTGATGGCCAGTATAAAATTGGGGTTGTTCGGAGTCCATGTTTAGGGAGACCGGCTTTGTACCCTTTTGTTTAAGGGTTAATTAGATATTTGCCATTGCAAATGTTCCTAGTCAGGGATTCGCCATCGTAAAAACGATAATGAGAAATGTGCCATCCAGGTTGCAATTTTTGCACATATTTGCCATTTGTTGACTTGTCAATGGGAAATGGAGCCGTAAAAGGACCAAAATGCCCCTTCCTCCTCCAGCCATATTTTCATTTTTTTTTTCTTCCTCCCACGTGACCGGAGTACAGCTCATCGATGTGCCGGTGGAGGGCGCGGCTATAGCTTGGCAACTTGCAGAGGGAGTAGGGCGCGGTAGACAAGATGCTGGCCCTTAGGCTCAACCGCATGCTGGGGAGAATTTTTTTTTTTTGAAAATCTGGCTGGAGGAGGAAGACATGGGTATTTTGGTCATTTCACGCTTCCATTACCTATTGACAAGTCAACAATGGCAAATATGTGTAAGAATTGCAACCTCGATGGCACCTTTCTCATTATTGTTTTTGCGATGGCAGATCCCTAATTAGGAACAATTGCAATGGCAAATATCTAATTATTCCTTTGTTTAATTGCACTTAGGGGCAAAGCCAGAGGTGCTGCCTGTGCTGCAGCACCCCCTGCAGATTAGGTACTCCCTTCGTTCTAGAATATAAGCATTTCTGACTTAGGTTAAAGTTTATTTTTTTTATAAAGGACCCAAAAATGCTTATATTCTACTCATATATGTACTGATTTCACCATTTTTTTGGCCTAAATACTCTAATTTAACTTGATCAATGCAGAAATTGATTCAACTTAAACAAATAGCACCCCCTTGACACACTTTCTAGCTCCACCCCTGATTGTACTTATAACCTTGTTTTAGTGGTAGGCGACAGGGTAGGCCACACAGGTTCCGGACGCTACCCTGTTTTGGACTTAGGGGGTGTTCGTTTCCAGAGGTCTAAATTTTATAGGGGTCATATCAAAGAGAATTTTGTTATTTAGAAGTATTAAATAAAGTTTAATTACAAAACTAACTGCAGAATCCCGGGTCTAATTCGCGAGACGAATCTAATAAGGGTAATTAAGCCATGATTAGATGATGGTTACTGTAGCATCACTGTAACAAAACATAGATTAATTAGACTCATTAGATTCGTCTTGAAATGAGCATTCATCTGTCAAAAAGGTTTTGTCATTAAATTTTATTTAATGCTCATAAATAACAAGATTCTCTTTCATTTTAGAGGTCTAAAATTTAGAGAGGTGGAAACGAACGCCCCCTTAGGCAACCATGCATGATGGAACAGGATTATAGTGCTCCATTTTTCTTTCAAGCAAAGAAGCTTACATTGCTGGTCAAATATAGTCCAAGCCATAGATCTGAGGTATATGATATTTCTTCAAGTGAAAAAATTGTTAGGAAACATGAATACAAGTACAAATTAAGCACTATGTTTATATGAATCTTCTATTAAACCAGGGGCGAAGCTACATGGGCTCACCTGAGTGCACTTGCACAAGGGTCCACAGCATATTTCAATAGTCAGGATCCAATTTCCACCCTATGTTCAACTCCTAATACCAAATGTGTGCACCAACATCCAAAGCGTAGAGTGACACTATAGCATACACATGACAATTGGGATTTGCACTTTATGAATCAAGAAGACCATTGGGCAGAAAAGATGCAGTTCAGTTTAACCTGTTCGACTTAGCTGCCGATGCCAATGATCTTAAGCATGTGCTAAAGTCTTGCTAGAGATTTCCTGTGACCTGTGCTGAAGCCCCACCTCTGCTTAGATAAACATCACAAATAGGTTTCCGTTTCCACGTTGTTGCCCATTAGTAGACTCATTCCCTACCACTAATATTCGTTTATGCCATGTACAGATTCAATCATAATTCTTTATGATTGCACACTGTGCACATCACCAACATAAACCAAAATGTTAAATTTGAATAGAAAAGAGTGAATTTAATAAAATTACAACTATTTGGCGTTTAACACAAAATCAACATTTAAAATTTATTTCATAAAACTACAATTATGATGACCTTAGTAACAAGAAACTCCACATGTCTGATTGACGAGTGGGACTGTCATATGGGGATTGTGAGATTTACAGGCGAGATCAGGCCACAAAAGTTGTATGCTTATGTTACAAAAGACTTAAATAAATGTATTTTTGTGAAATAAACTTCAAAAGATGTAGTTATGTGACAAAAGAGTACAAATAGTTGTACGTTTGTGAAATTTACTTAGTAGAAAAAATAGAAGGGATTGAATATTGTTTTTCTTGGAAATACTTGCAACTAGTGGCCGGAGCAACTGCGTGGTCGAAATCAAAAGATAGATGTGTATATGTGCTTTTGCATCTGTGTGCAATTAATACTCCCCGTGAGAGAGCATTTGACATTTTTGGACATGTACACAAGGTAGTGTAAGGCTATGTTTTATTTCCTGTTTTCTTGTAGTATAGATTTAAAACAATTATGTGAATCGTCACTATATGTTTTAAGTGTTGAACAAACTTATGGGTATTTTTTATACATCTTTTCTGGAATATATAACCCTTATATGCGATCATGATAAAATTGAACTTAATAACTTCCGTACTAAGAATCTTTTTATCCTTTTAGTGCCAATATTATCGTTGGCATATAATGGAATAATTTTGTGATTCTTAATCTTGTGTGTGCCCTTGAAAGTGGCATTGGGGCTATTAAAAAGTTATCTCGATATCATTGAAAGGATATCAAATTTAAGAGTAGCCATGTGAGATAAAAGTATATCCAAGGTACCTTTTAATGTATTGACAATTGTAGAAATATTTGTATGGTTTTTCATTTTTCTCTTATGAACGTGGTAACTGTTAGTCCTTTGAGGAAACGTGGATGTCTTTTTATTGACAAAATATTAAGATGATAGCTCATTTCAAGTCCAAACCGTACCCAAAGTGACTCAAAAGTGGATACAAAACACCAACAAAGTGGGACCTCGTTCTTCTTCAATCCTTTTCTTAAAAGGTCTAGAAGTGGTCCTGGACCTGCGGTGCATTTTGTGAAATAATACATCTGAAAGTGGTTTTGCCATGTTAGTTGCGTCCGAGGAAGCTGTCATTCCGTGGTCGAAGTACTCCAGCCGCGTCGCAGTGGAGGCCGGCTGACCGGCTGTTTGGTGGTCCTCCACTTGGCTTAGAACAATCCGGCCGTCAAGATGCATGCTTCCATTTTTAAGCTGAAAAGGGCTTTGGGCGCTGTGGTGCCTCGATCGATGGCTGCATGGCTTGCATGGAACCATGATCTGGTTGCGAAAGGGACTGGAGAGCTATAAGGTTTAATGCACAGAGCTTCATCGTGAGCCGGCGCAGTTGCAGAGCCGCGGCCACGGCGCACGGCTGTCCTGCGTTTCCGTGATACGTACTCGACCCCTCTGCTGCTTGGAGTTGGGACGCAGGCTGGGGTCCTGTTAATTATGCCCACGATCATCTTGGCGTCCTGTTGATGATTGTTGTGTTCACCGGAGGACATGGCCACTGATGAATCACACGAACCTGATGCTGCAGGTTCCCTTTTTTTTTTTTTTTTTGACTGGAGACGCTGCAGTATTGCATAACCTATGCCGCTATGCGATAGAACTGCCGCTGCGCCACCTTTCTTAATCTTTCTTTTTAATCTAATGACAAAAGATTATGGTAAATCGTGACTTGTGAGTAAGAAACAAAGTCTGAGTATGAGCTAGAGAAATTTTTCGGTGCCAAATACCACTACTATTATTTCAATGGTATCATAAAGGATAACACGGTCATTTTAATTTTATCGGCTTGCTTTTCGCCGCGTCGCCGCCCTCTAAATCCTTTCGTCGTCATCCTCTCTTACTATATTCTCGCCTTGCCGCTATACATATGATGTTGCCGCTCTACACCACCACTGATTTGACTTTTACCATCACCGATTTTACATTAACATTTTTTTCCTGAAACACCCTAGTATTATTAATACTACTCAAGAATACTAGTGGTATTGAAGGTTGAGAGGGAATTAATCTGGATCGTTGGATTCTAAATACCACACCAATACTAGTATAATACTAGTAGCATTGGATACCGTAAAACTCCTCGTGAGGTAATGGGGTAATTAATTGAACAACTGAAGGGATTCAGGGGAAATGACTGAATCAATTGGAAATTAGTACCAGGCCAGTACTTTCATAATATGGATATATACTCATGGGGCAATTGAACAACTGAAGACAGCCCCTGAATTAAAATAGTACTGGCGAAAATCTCCCTTATAGCATCATGGTTCCACTGGGCCGTCCTTTTCAAAATTTCGCCTCCCATATCTTTCCCACCAGTCGTTCTGTATTGTGCACGCAAAATCTCGGTAATATGTGGTGGAAATGGATATGTCAAAGCCACCCAGATGTCCTAACATTTTTCTAAAAAAATAAAGAAGAAAAGGTTTTAACGGAGTGGTAATATATACTCCAGCTGCCATCGTGAAAGGTTCAACATCCCGTAACCATATCAAGGCTCTCTCGGTACTTGACGAGCAGCATAAAAAGGACAGAAAAAGGTAATGTGTTCTTTGTTTAATAAAACCCTGCTTTAGTGGCATGACCACACAAGTTCCCGATCCGGAAGCGCCTGCTGCTTCTGAATGAGTATTATATTTCTTGACTTGATAAATCGTCAGTGCTAATTCAATGGTTAGCAGCATCCTAGCCTAGCCCGTGTGAACTAGGGTCGTCTCCTTCACTGAACGTTTCAGCCATGTGAATTGTGTTGTCTACATTCTTCACTGAACGGTTTTCCATGACACGACAACTTGAACCACCGGGATGATCAAGCCCCGCATCAATTTCTTTGAGCTACTATTATTAAGCACCCTTGCAGAGCGTTACTGCTGGCATTCTTTTACTTGCAGCAGGGGTACGTTTTGGTGGTACGTCTGCCTCTGAGTTGCCTACAGGCTACAGCGTGTCCAGTGTCCTGTTCTGTCCATGGTCATGTCGGCGTCCAGGTGAGGAACGGCCTTGTTCACAAGAGCACGCACTGCTTCTGAATTAACAAAGGTAGATTTCGATTTTAATTTTACCATTTGCAAAATGCGTATACTACTTATAGCCTGGCCACTGCCAGTAGCTAGAAATAAGAAGAGATAAATTGTTTCTCCTGCAAAGCACCACTCATACCAATAGCTGGAAATGTTGTCGCCAATAATTTCATATTCTATAATCAAATATGCATCGGTCAACTCATCCAACAGTACAAGCCGATGAGAAAGACGGGAAGTCGACTTGTACTTCAGTGTTTCCTTTCGCGTGTAGGCTTCTTCAAGTCGCAAATATTTTACTTGTACTCAAAAGATTTGGTCGTGATACTGTATCAAGCCATGTTGTACCGACCAATTCAATCACTAACCTAGCTGATAATTAAGAACGAGCAATTCACATATACTTCAACACTCAAACTGAAATCGTGTCTCTCATGGTTCTCATTATTTGAAAGTGCTAAAACACCTCTACATGAGTCGATTGCATTCCTTCGTATGTGAAACCTAGCATCATGCTGGATCGATAATGTTACATTGGACCTATTCAGGGATCATCGTGTGCATATTTTGATTATGGCAAGGTTGAGCGAAGAAGAAGAACATGTTGTGTATTTTACATTGTTCACCCACTCTGTTGCAATTACGAAGAGAAGGAATACATGTAAAATTGTCGTAGCATACACGGATGGATTTTTGAAAGAACAATGTGTGGAATGGAAGAAGCTAGCTAGCTCTATGTATAAAACCTCTACACATACCGGCAATCCTAGAGTTATGATAGACACCAGATGTGCCTTTGCACTGTCAAAAGCTACTAGCTAGTGTCGAATCATTGCTTACTAGCCGAGTGCCCGTGCTTTGCTACGGATTTTTAAAAAAAAATAAAAACAATATTAACATTTGAGACTGCATCCATATTGTTAGGTAACTGAAATCATCAATCCATCATTTAAGGAAATTTACCAACTCTTTTATAACACATAAACATTTAAATAATTGATTTCATTGCTTGTCATCTACACTGTCTGTGCGAAAACTGTAGGTCTAGATCAACTTAAGACGATGACCAGAGAAAGGCCTAAGTACAAATTGCATTTATTTAGAATTTGGCTTGATTATTTCCCAAAGTTGGTGGATGAATAATTTTTCTATTTTTCTCTCTGGATTATTCGTCTGTCAATTTTGTCATGAGCCGATGTCCTACAGTTTCGCATGAAAATAGAGCGTGCATGGCACTGCCACATGGCCCACATCCGAACCCCATAGGCCACAAATTGGCATACATATAGTTTTGACATCAGACTATCTCCAACCGAGCACGCATTCAACACATAACACGGAAAATGGGGGCTGAAACCCCGGAAAACAACCTCCAACGGATGACACAAAGGCGACATCCATTCGGCGCCTCCTCCCCTCCGCGACGGAGAAATACATCAGGACGACGCGCGACGCAGCAGCAGCCGTCGTCTCCCTCCCCTCTCCGTTCTTTCTCGAAGCGGTACGAGGGCGGCAGCGGCGCAGCGGAGCAGGCCTCGCGCCCCGACGCTTCCCCTCCTCGTCCTGGAGCGCCGTCCTCCTCTTCGGGCGCCGTCCTCCTCCTCCTCCTCCCCAAGCTCGACCTTGGCGGCGGGAGCGGGGGCGGCGCAGGATGGGGCGGGGCCTTGGCGGCGGCGTGGGGGCGGGGGCCCGGGCGCGGCGCTCGTCGCAAGGAAGGAGCGAACGCGAATTGAGGAATCGAGCTGAGAAGCGAACGAAGCGAATCGAGGAATCGACCTTGGCGACGCGGAGAAGGGAGAGCTCGGACTTGGGCTCCTTGACGGGGATGAGGAGCAGCGGCGGGTGGTGAGCGCGAGGGAGTCTTGGAGGGAGGTGAGGTGGATCTCGCGGCGGCCAAGCTCGAGGAGTGGAGCTCGAGGATCTCATCAGAGTCGAAGGGTGCGGCAGCGGAGCTTCAGCTCGACGCTTCCTCGGCCGGGCCAGTCGCCGATTCGGGAGCAAGGGGAGGTCAGCGAGCGCCATGGCCGCGGCTCGAGCAGGAGCGCCATGAGGAGCTGCTGCTGTGTCGTCACGGGCGTCGTCGATTGGCGTCGATTCGTGGGCGGAGCGGGGGCGCGACGGCGGGGAGAGCTGGTCACGGTGGCGGGCCGGGGCGAACTCGTCGTCCACCTTCGCCTCCGATGCCCGCCTCTCCGACTACGAGAGGCCCTCCGTCCTCGGCCACGGGAACGGCGGCACCGTCTACAAGCTCGTGGCGACGGAGGCCAGGCTCGCGCCGCGCCGACGACCAGCTCGCCATCCAGTTCTTCCTCCTCGTGACGCTGCATCAGGATTGGGATTGGATTTTGGTCGTCCGTTGGAGATTGGTTGTTTTGCGTCGAGCGGAGAAGGAAGGACTCAAGACCAATTCGGCGTTTTGGTCCTTCCTTCCGTTGGAGACAGTCTCAGTAGGCCGTAGCACAGCGTGAGCCATTGTGCGGGACCCACGTGATAAATAAAAGGGAAAACAGCTGCAGACTGCAGAGTGAGCCGTGGATAGGTGCTGCGGGTGGAGTGCAGCTGTGGGGTCCATCTGTCAGCGCCCAGGCCAGCTGATGGAGGCGACGGAGCGACCACCACCGCAAGCCACCAACTCCTATTTTTAAGTATGGTAAAGATAACATACGGGAAACCTCATTGGTTAGCCAAGATAGCCAAGACACACTAGAGAAGGACTAATAGCTTGACACGAATGAACCTAAAACTCCTTAACGATAGCACAGTAGCACTCCTAGTTTCAATCCTGAAACAGCGTATCAGTCGGTCCTCATTGAACTGAAGAACATGAACAAAAGACTTTGCACAAAATAAAATCCCCTGAAGAACACAATAATCGACTGAAGCTTTTTGGGAACGCAGGATTGTGAAAGCATAGAAATAGGAAAAACACATGATTTGAGTTGCACACATTTTCAATCTTACAGAATTCCAAAACACTTAATTAAACACAAGAAAGTTTCCAATGAAGCTTCTGGGTTCAACACAGGAATTTGAAGAGAGAGACATAGAAAAATTTCCATGAGGTTAAACCTCATGTTAGATTTCTTACAAAATTCTTATGAAATGAGGCATGTAAGAAAAATTCTTATAGGATCCTATTCCTCTAAAAATCTTACTGTTCCAAAAGGGGCCTGAACAAGAAAATCTCAGACGTGCGCTGCCTGCCACGGCCACGGTCACTCACTAGTCACAGCACACTTCCGTGCGGTGCTGCGGTTAAAAAGAGCGAAAAGGCAAGGCTGTACCGACGCAGCCAACAACAGGCGGACGTGTGGCCCGCCGTCGCGTCGGCCTCACTGGCGACGGGACGGCTGTAAATGCGGGCGGCCACCTGCCGCCTTTGGCCGCTCCCTCTCGCCACCCACCGTTCGTCCACAACCTCGCCGCCGGGCGGGTCCCCGGCCATGCGCTGCCCCACGCGTCATTGGCGAGGACGATGATGCCCGCGCCCACGTGCGAGACGGTGCATGCGGGGGTCGGGTCCGTTGACGCGAAGGCGACAACGAGCTCACTGTTTGGCCCGTTCAGGAAACGAAACCACGGTACATTGCCCGGTCACTGTGCCGTGTGGAGGGCACGTACGCCCCCTGCCCCACTCCTTCAGTTCCATCAGCCCCACGCGACACGCCACGCGACTGAAACATACTACTAGTACTCGCAACTCGTTTAATTAGTCGTATGCATACTAGTACTGAATTACCTTCATCTAGGGGTGAAAACGGATCAAATATGAATCAGATAGTACCTTTTCCACATCCATATCTATATTTATAAACGAATATAGATACGAATACGAATATTTTCGAATACGAATACGGATCGAATATTAAACAAATGCGAATACAAAAATGAATGTCTCTATAATTCGGACGGATACGAATACATCTAATTTCTATGTTGCTAAGACAACTATTATACTTTTTCCTCTCTAAAGTATCTTTAATAGCATTCTTTCACATGATCTACACTAGTTCATATCAAAATTGAATCAATTTTATAATATTTTTATATAATATACATATATATTTATGATATAGTAGCGGATACGAATACGAATGCGGATATGTCGAATATCTGATGTCAAAACCTCAAACCATATCTACATCCATATTTTCTAATCGAATTCGAATACGAATTCGAATAGTATAAAAATATTAATCGAATGGCAAGTTTCGTACCACATTTGTATTTCATCGGATACGAATATCGAATAATACGAATTATCCGCATCCACTTTTCACCCCTACCTGTATCGTGGTTCGTTATACTATTCTCCACTAACAATACATCAGTGCTCGATGGTACCTGTTATGTTAATCACGCATCGATTGATGCTATATGATGTGATTTAGGGTACAGGTTGTTTAAGAGGACAGCTTGGTACGTGCCAAGCATACGCTGCATGCGTGCATCCGTTCCCTTTCAATCGGGGGTGTACAGTAGCCTAAGCATCGCTATTTCTGGCTAGCGGTTGGCCTGTAGTCCGTCATGCATCGGATGCCTAAAATCAGCTATCTTTCGAAAACGTCATTATTCAAATAAGAATAATGTACTAGAGAAAAGAAAATGGTGTAGTAGTTTATTGTCAATTCTAATTAGGGCTGATTAATCGCATATGGTGGTCGGTCGTGGTGGACGATGACATACAGTTGCATCTCGGCGTGGTGAAGATGGTTACCGCCGGAAAAAAAAAAGAAAAAGAAAAAAAAAAAGATCAAGGATGGAGTGCGGGGGAAAACATGGTGGTAGCGGTGTCAAATCGACCATGCAGGGATAAGCACAGTGACATCATACTACCATTTTGGCACTCACATATAAATCCCAAGTTGAAACTCGCGTGCATTTCATTTCTAGACTGATGTCATATATGAAAGCCAAATAGAGTATTTTTTAAGCTATTCCATTTTACAGATTTATTTACAAATTATTCAGGAATATTAGGACACCATATGTCCACACACGACTCCTCGATATTAGGGTTACATGTAACTTTAGCATGTGGAGACAGGGTAAAAAGCTTGTCTTGATGCACAGTTTGTTAGAAATAAGAAAAGAACATTACGAGAAATGTCATTTCTTTTAGACCTTGGTGCATGATATATATTATATTGCAAGTTATTTTGCAAAGTTTTACCACAATATACATGTGGTTGCATATTTGAACTTGCATACAACATCACGGTTGATTCGGACGTGCGGGGAGAGTAGCCATATGATGCCACCCTCTTGCATCTTGAGTTGTCTACACATTATCCATAACATCTAATATTTGAATTTACAAAAGACCATTCTACGTTGACCGTGTTTGAAAGTAAATTATCATATAAGTTTTTCTTTGACCTTTGATGCCGATCAATTGACAATTAATAACATGAAATTGAGTCTAAAATAAGTATAAAACATCATAAACTTTTTGTACTTTATGCAATAAAAATAGTTGTTGTTACTAAAAACAATATTGGCCCAACAGAAAATGAAACCAACTTCTTGCATATGTCGCTATGAAAGTTATTATTTGCACGTGAAAATGCATACTGACTTCTTTAATTTAAATTTCATAATGTTCAATATGATCAGGTCCAAATTGAATCAGGGATCATGCCGGTTTTTCATGAGCAATAATAGTTGCAAAAGTTGATGGATCAAGTTGTCTGATCATGGATTGAACCTCTTGTTAGGGCATATATATATAAGTGTTTGTTTGTTTACATATGTTCATGTGGTCATGACTTATTCGAATTTGTGCGAGCTTATGCATGTATTGATCTAGGTGCACCCTATTTATTCTTAAAACTAGTCGCGATTAAGCGGCAAGTAAAATCGCAATGTCTCTTCAACACAAATACCATCCTTCTAGAAACACAATCTTAAAATATCTAACTTATGGCTAAGTTATCTAACCCTTAATATTGCCGGTTGGATTCCAGCAATGTGATTTTGTGTCTAGTACAAGAAGAGACAACAAAAAACATGAATGTTGGCCCCTATCTTCACTCTTTGCTATGTGTCAAATTTTGGGTGTATACATTATGATCAATCACTAAGTTTTTTTTGGGAAAAATCAATCATGTGTATGTCAATATTTTCATAGTATTCACATAGTGTTTCACTGGATGAAGGAAAGGAACAATCATCTTTTTCCATTCGTCTAGCCCCCTAGAGGTAAAATCACATATCAGCAATGTCAAACATTGTGAAATCAATAGTTAGGTGTACTATCCTACCACTACCTTTAAAATTTCCTTGAATTTATTTTTTAGTAGCAGAAACACTTGTGTGAGCACATGGGCATATGCCCCGAGTTTGGGCGGTACAATAACTATTTGATTATGATTTGATCCAAAATGTTTAAACTTCATGTATTCACATGTCACCGTGAGTTGACAGATTGATTAGATAACGAGATAACCAATATGATAGTTTTAGTTATCAAATCATGGATTAGCTAGATACTAAACTAGATATCAAAATATTGCACACAAATGCCCTTTTGCTATAAAAATCACATTGATCTTTTAAGTAAATGGGGATGCTTCAACTTTTTGTTGATATTGAAAATATGTTAGACATCCAAGCATGCTTTTGCTATTTGTTGTACTTTGTAAGAAGACAAACTACAATTCATTCCTACAAATTTTTTCAACAGGATTTTGGAAATTATATAAAAAAAGATATGTCACATTATAAAGATATTTTTGTTGTCTGTTTATAATTTTTTTTACAAATAATTGTGCATGCATTCTAAGATACTAATAAAATAGAACCAACATTTCCTTGTGAAACGTAAAGTATTTTTTTTCTTGTACTGTTAGGTCATGGCGAGCATGTAAAATTCGACAATGATGCAAGTAGATAGGAGAAGGAACTCTTAGGGCAACATGTTTTGGCAAAGTAGGAAGAGTTTATTTCAGCGACCTTTGCAAATGTGAGTTCGTGACTATGTGCTCCCTCTGGTCAAACTATGATGCAAAATTTTGACTAACCAAAAGTTAGTTTTGATCAGAGATTTCCCTTACAATTAATATTCTATTAATGGTTTCAATTGTAAGAAATTTATTTAAATTAATATAAATCCAGCGATACCAGATTCAGTCACATAAAATTTGTTGGCCAAATTCAAATTCTCGCTGAGAAAAAAAGGGGTTCTCAGATAAAATTATTTTGAACCACATATTCTTGTTAGATATGAAATGAAACTTGATGGGAGTATACTTACTTCATGATGTGCTTCTCTCCGAATCCCAACTCACACAAGCGTCCAACCATGAAAATTAACATATCCACAAGACAATAAGAACAACCTTCCCAATCTATCTCGAAAAAGAATCCGGTTAAATACCCCTCCCCTCCCAACTTTATTGGAGTATATCACTAATGTCTAAAAGTCAAAAATGACAATTATTTTGGACAGAGGGAGTAGTATGATTAGAAAAGAAGCTATCCGCAAAAGGGAATGTAGCCTAGTGATTAGAAGAGGCTTAGTAACACCTTATGGTCGACTTTTTTGAGAGCGAACTTTTTAGTATTTAACTGCATTATGCTTTTAGTGGTAGGCAACGCTCCCGTCGACAACGAGACACCAGTAGTGACTTCGTCAATTTCGAGAATTTGCCGGCTCAGTCTTCGAAGATGCTCATAGAGGTAAGTTTGCATAAGTGTATTTATAGAAGTAAGTGTATGTGCGATGTGGATGTCTGAGTTATACTGTATAATAAAAAAAAATAGAAAAGAAGCTATCCTTCAAGGAGGCTTCTCTCCAAATCCCAACTGGCACAAGTGTCCAACCATGCAAATTAAACAAATCCACAAGACAATAATAACAACCTACCCAATCTATCTCGAACAAAAATCCGGTCAAATACCTCTCCCCTCCCAACTTTCCTTCTTTTTCCGCATAGAATACTCCACCGTCTCTTTCCCAATCTCTCTCTCCCGCTCCTCTCTCCTCCCCTGCAGATATCACAAAAGCTTTTGCTGCCGCTGCACCTGCAGCTTCTCCTTCTGCAGTGCAAACAGCTGCTAAATTCCCCATAAGCCTCTGCCTTCCTGCCCCCCTTCTCTCTTTCCCGGGGAACCCCAGCACAGCACCAGCACGAGCACCATACCATTCACTCCCTACAGTGGCGTCCTAGATTACCACTTGTTCGCCGCATATAGTAATAGTAGCCGTGTATAGTAAAGTTGTGTGATGCACAGGTGAGGTGCTCCATGGAGGATCTGTACAGCATCCACCCGGGGATCTCGCGGGTCGGCGGCGCGGCGAGCGAGGCGTCCGTCGCCGGCGTCGGCGGCCCGGCGGATCTGACGGAGCTGATGAAGGCGCAGATCGCCAGCCACCCGCGCTACCCCTCCCTCCTCTCCGCCTACATCGAGTGCCGCAAGGTGCGTGCGTGCGAGAGCTCGATCTCGCGCGGCCGTGAGTGCCGGGAATTGAGGCGGGGAGAGATGTTCTTCGTGGTTAATTACGTGTACGCGTGGTCATGCGCGCGGTTTCTTGATTTCAGGTGGGAGCGCCGCCGGAGGTGGCGTCGCTGCTGGAGGAGATCAGCCGGGAGCGGCGCGCCGGCGGCGGAGGAGTCGGCGGCGGGGAGATCGGCGTCGATCCCGAGCTCGACGAGTTCATGGTCTGCCCTTGGATCATTGACCCGAAACAGGAATAGTAGTAATTAGTCGAGTAATTCCTGTGCTGAACACGTGATTTGCTCCCTAATCACCTGTTATTACATGTGGTGTTCCAGGATACCTACTGCCGGGTGCTGGTCCGGTACAAGGAGGAGCTGTCGCGGCCGTTCGACGAGGCGGCGTCCTTCCTCAGCAGCATCCAGGCGCAGCTCAGCACCCTCTGCAGTGGCGGCAACTCGCCGGCGGCGACCGCCACGCACTCCGGTAAGGAAATAAACCAGTCTCCCACAACGCAACTACACATCTAAAATAAAAAATCGCATGCACGCTTGCATACATGCATCTACTACTCCGTATTGTGGTACACCTTCCTGTGGCACGCTTCGGAGATCACCGCGTTGCACGCTGGTTCCGTGAGTGAGCGTACGTTTTGTTCCGGTGCGTGTGTGAAAAGAAGCAAGCCTGTGAAAGCGTTCATGTGCATGCGTGTGCGTGTGTTCTCGAAGGGTCAAATCGTGTCCATGCAAATGGGGTGCAGGGCTGTCAGAGGTGGAGTAAAGCATTGGGAGGGTGCTTGTGTAGGGTTTTGTCCAAGGTTCGTAGCTAGGCCTCCTCTTCCCCTTCCTCTACCTATAGCTACCTTATCTGTACTACCTGGCCTCTCTCTTTCTCTCTCTCTACTCTAGATAGGCTATACTAGTAGCTAGGCTGTGTGATGGAACTTGAGAGCGCTGTGGTGGGGAGCGAGTGCTTGCTTGGATTCAATGGATTGGTTGGCGTGGCCCAACCTCCGAATCTTGGTCTTTTGCTTGCTGCTTGGTTATTTACCGGAGTCGTGGTACTGCTGGAGTGGAGAAAATTTTGTGAAATGTTTATTTTAGAGCTAGCTCGAGCTTAGGAGATCTGTTGCCGGATTCGGTCGTCCTTTGACAAGACATATCATATCATCACGGTAGTGGTAATTTCTGGTGGTGCATGGGTACTCTTTTCTGCGTTATTGTGCGGTTTTTAGTTTATATTATTACGCATGATATTTTTTTGCATTTTGCTCCGGGGATAAAAAAAAATGAAGCATATAATATGACCATTGTCCATGTGATTGCAGAGAGTAAGCTGCTAATTATGTTAACCTTCTTTGATTAGGACCGACATATGTGCTGCTCTATCGACTTGTATTATGGAGATAACCATGGATTTCGTACCTTAAGCGTGCCATTTGTAGTCTGAAACACTGTCTATGAGCCTTTTAGTGGGTTCCTTTTATGATGCATGTGATACATGTGATGCTACCGCAACAGCAGTATCATGTTTCATTATAATCGGTGCAAATGAGCATGTTATTAGTGTTAGCCCCTTTTGAAATCCTACCCGAAAAAGTAAAGCATTGTAGTACATTGGACTACTAAAGATGCTTTAACAAGGTCCAGTCAAATCCGCCAAGAACGCCAGAAGAGCTAATGGCGTCAGAAATAGAATAGAATAATGTTGTGTGCATGCTATTCTATCCTTTGGTTCCGGTTCGTAGCAATTTTTATATTTTACAAGGAAGCAGAGCACTGCCATCTTTTGACTTGACAAGACCTTGTGGAACCCATTTTTCTGATGCAATATTGACGTTTCGATCCAACTTTCTGCAGGCTGTAAGGATTAGCTTCTGGTATATTGAGTTTTTTATAGCGGGGATATATACCATATAACTTTATGTCTAGAGAGCTCTTATGTCTATGGCCAAGAACTACAATCATGCATGTGTTTGATTGCCCTTAGCAAGTGAATAGGACGTGTAACTTGTTCCTAAGGCAGATATGTAACATACCAGCATGTTTCATTTCCAACGCGCTAGATGTTTTTGCTTTTTAAATCCTTTCGACAGTGAAACCATAAATCCTATTAATTGTTTAATTAAGACATTGACACGTAGATTGACCAGAAAGAAATTACTATGAATGTACAATTTTCATGAAATTACTTTTTATGATCAATCCTATGATTATGAACCTGAATATTTATTTATTGACCAAAGTTGTAAAAGTTTGACCGCCAAGAATCCTAAAACGACTTATATTTTGGTTCGGAGGGAGTTCCTTTAAAATTGATCTGTTTTATTTGATGGTGCATAAGTGCACCATGTCTTAATCTTCTCAGTCAGTCTTGGGGAATAGTGTCTGAAATAAGCTTGGAGAGCAAAAGTTGTTGTCCCTGTGTAGTTTGAAGTTTTTGGGATATCTATACTTTCAAGGAATGAAAGAAGATTAAGAATGGAGTGCTCTTTGTTTTTTAGGAAAGAATGAAGTAATCTTTTGTCCTGCAAAGATATAGTATTAACTTACATACTGTGAACCTTAACTGCACATATTCTCTCATAGATGCCATCTATTTGACTTAATTTTTCAGAAACTAATTTGTTGGCATGTAACTTTTTTCTCACAAAATGAAATATCACCGTTCTGTGATCTTTTTCTGGCCCTGTTAATTTTGCATAGCTCAGGTTGCTCACTGCATGATGTTTGTCATAAGTCCGTCAACAGTTTCGATCTGATGGAGTTCATCCTCTTTGGAAAGTACTGGCGTGTTGGGGCGAATCATACTAGCGTGTAGGGTTGAGTCCACATACACGGAGTTCATTTTGGATGTTTATTGTAGTCTCTCTCTCCAATAAATTTTAATTTGAATTGTGTGAAGTTAACGCATCTAACCTTTATTCACCAATATTCTTTGAATATTTTGATTCAAAGTTTTAAAAATGGTTGTGATATTTTTTACATATTTCAAGCTAGTAATTAGTAGTCGAAGTAGTGTGTTGATAACCATGTCGATGTCATTTGTGAGTTGTGACTTGGAAAGTCTAAGGCCCCTTTTGGAACGCGGGAATTTTTCCTATTCCTGCGTTTTTCCTGTGAACAGTCAACTGATTCCTGTGAAATTCCTGTACAATTCCTGTGAAAATCCTGCGTTCCAAAGGGGGCTTAAAATAGCAGAGCAAAGCGGTTGGGTTTTGTGCATCAAGATCGATTAGTTCTATCGCTCCCAGTAAACTTGTGTTCATGCATTCGTTGTAAATTCAGTTATGTTTCTGCGACTCAATAGCTTGGTAGTTCATGCATCCTTCTTTGGGTTAAAATGTGTTTGGGAGATTCGATCGAGGTTGAAAAATGGTAGTTTAACGCTATCCTATCATGTTGTCAAATCAATAATCATGTAAACCTGTATCATGTTTTCAGGCTATTAGATTATAAGAATGAGAGTGGATTAGCTACCATGGGGTGGTAGCAAGCCCCCTAAAACAGTTAACTGGACTATAGAACTTTGTGTGGCTTGTAGAATCAAGAATAAAGCGCCAACATTTAATTAACAGCTTTCCGAAGACTAAGTTATTAGCAACAGCCATATCTGTGCATAGACACCATACTTAAATTTAGGCCCCCCAATAAGAAAAGTATGTGGTAGATTTTTTCCAAAGGAAAATGTAAGTGGCACATGATGCATGGCTACAGCAGACTTATACACAACAGCGTCTTATGGGAAGAATGGTTGCAATAATATGAATATACTGGGGAAATGTGCAGGATGACGTGTTGTGAAGGGAAGCTTATCTTTTAGTGCTCATAAAATTATGAAATATGGGCAGAGGTTAACTGCCATGTGTTGGGTGGTAAACATTATTCTTCTTGGTCTTGTCTGAGTCAAATGTGCCTATTTTACTTTTATCAGTTCTGTCCATTTTTAGTCATGAATCTTGGTCTGCACCACTGGAAAAGGCCCATTTGAAAATGCTCCCAGCTTTAATGTTATTGGTAATGCCACTATAATGATAGAACTCATCTGCTAGTGATAAGCGTAGGCTGCCTATTCTTCTCATTCTGAAAGATCAAATAAATAATGAAATTATATGTATCTTTTGTGGACTCTGGTTGACTGAGATGCAAGAAACGTAAACAATTTCATTATTTAAAATGCGCTTTCTGGGTGGCATGGTGCGAAAATTCTTTGTGTGTGTGCGCGTGCGCTTATATACTTGGTTTTTATGCGTTTGAGGTTCACGGAATTAAGTACTCGAGAAGATTCTAAGATTTTGCATATTTGTTCAAACAAGAGTTATTATGAAGTTCAAAGGACTATTATATTTCATTTGTAAGAATCAAGCTTCAGTCTCGATTTAATGAAAACGTCATGGGTGGATCATTGGCGCACAAAACTGGTATTAGAATGTGCCAATATAATTTTAAGTAGAATTGTACTTCTGCACCTTCTGCACAAAACTGACAAATTATGTTGTGATCCCGTCCATAACTTTAAGTAGAATTGTACTTCTGCACCTTCATGTTTCAGAGGTCCCATTCGTCATGTTTTTCTTCTTTGATCACCAAGTATATTTGGAGATGAGTAAATTATGTTGACACATACTAATTGTCGTGGATATACTACAACTGATGATATGACAGGCATTAGCCTTTTTTTTTCATCTCTAGCCGTGAATAAGTATCAATGTTTTCCTTCTGTGTAACTTTCAAGATTATCTTTGCATAGGCAAGGTATTTTCAGGTTATGTAATGTAACTAGGATGACTAGTACATCTCTTGAAAAATGTATTTCTAACTTGATCCTTACATGCTAGATGAAATGATGGGGTCTTCTGAGGATGAACAATGCTCGGGGGACACTGATGTGGCAGACATGGGGCAAGAACACAGCTCCCGCTTAGTTGATCATGAGCTAAAGGAAATGCTGCTGAAGAAGTACAGTGGATGCCTCAGTCGTCTTCGGTCTGAGTTCCTGAAGAAGCGGAAGAAAGGAAAGTTACCTAAGGACGCCCGGTTGGTTCTGCTGGACTGGTGGAACACACACTACCGATGGCCGTATCCTACGGTATATGCCGAATTCCTTCTTTTCTACCACTGATGATGAAACATGGTGGTTCACTCTAACCATTGCCTTGCCTGATGTTGTGGTGCCTACAGGAGGAAGATAAGCTGAGGCTTGCATCTATGACCGGCCTCGATCCAAAGCAGATCAACAATTGGTTCATCAATCAGAGGAAGAGGCATTGGAAACCATCGGAGGACATGCGGTTTGCTCTCATGGAGGGTGTTGCCGGCGGATCGTCTGGGACGACTCTCTACTTCGACACAGGCACAATTGGACCGTGAGTCGCTCGACTGCATTTACAGAAATTGGCCAACTCAATCAGCAGTAGGACCTAGGCGCGTGAATATAATCGATCTGCCAGGTCAAAATTGACAATAAATCTGTCAGGCTGAAATCGATCATATCAACCAGTCTTTCGCCTCATCATTTGGCAACAACGTATGTATATGGCATTGTCGTACCAAAACAGATAAATTGTATGTAATTAAGCGATTTAAGGAGACATGCAAAAGCTTTTTATTAGTAGGTTCGTGTATTGTCTCATGAATTGTATGTAATCACTGCCCATAGTGGCCACCCAATTTAATTGTTAGATATGCTGAAGGGCTTATAAAGCTAAACTTGTTCTATTTCAGTATACTCTGTCGTTTCTGTCTGTTGTTTGTTATCAGTGCCTTACTGCCTTTGAATGATTGGTGATCGACAAGTGGTTCATTGCAAAAATGCCGTTTCAGTATCATGTAGTGCTACTAGTACTGATTGCATTCATTATGCCTGCAAAACTGGACAGCAATTTCAGGGAAAGGAGATTAGTGTTAATAATACAACTTGTGTAGCAGGTGGTGCACATAACAGAGGATATGATGGCCGGACATGGTAAGTTACAGTACAGCAAAATAAACAAACATGCTGATGGTGCAGGTTGACTAGCAGAGAAACAAATGTAAGAACCAAGGCGAGCAATAAAGGAAGATTTGCTAAATCAGAACATTCCAGTCAGTGGTTCATGAAGCACCGGTACTAATCAGATTGAGGTAAACAACATGTTTCAACAACGTATCATAAACTCAAAACGACTGCTTTAAACGCACCAAATACGAATAAGCGAATAACTTGACGTCTTGACAGACATTGTAACTGCATTTTTGCTGCAAGAAACAGAGCATCAGCAAGTGAAGAAGCCCGTCCGATGTCAGGAAGACCCTGGACCACTCTCACACTCTCACAGCACCTCTGAACCACCGATGTCAGGAAGAAGCCCGTCCGACGTAAGGTTTCGCAGCTCGCTCGAGTCCGATCAAAATTTGATCATCGAATGCTGCTCTGGCTAAGGAGCCGGACAGATCGTCCTTTACGACCCCGGCCGCCGGCGCCACCCAAAGCTGAAAGATGTCGTTCGTGCAGTGGCAGAGCCAGGCCCCAGCCGTAGGGTGGGCCGAATGTAAATTGTGTTGGTTTGAGTGGGCTAAATAGGGAAAATAGGAAAAAGAAAAACAAAAATATTACTGTTGCATGTGCGCTACTCCCCCGTCCCAAAATACTTGGCGCCTTTGATTTTTGATCATCACGTCTGACCATTTGTCTTATTCAAAAATTTTATATAAATATTAAAATAAATTTATCAAGATTATACTATATTAAATGATAAACATGTTATGAAAAAATAACTAATGTTTGCGCAAAAAATTCGAATAAGACGAATGATCAAACGTGATGATCAAAAATCAACAGCGCCAAGTATTTTGGTACAGAGAGAGTACAATACTAGAACTGTTTGCTGGGCTCAGGGTGGGCCCGATCAGATGCTGCTCTCATAAATTGCTGATGCGGATGTTGCTGAGTAGCCGACTTCTTTTATTGTTTCAGCTACTTGCATGCAATCAGTTTGGATGATAAAACCATGACACCCGATGTGTTTGTGACAGTTTCACAAATACATTTGAAGAATGAAGAGTGTCCTTCAATGTATTTACGAAACCACTCTTTTGCACGATGCACCGTAATATACTCCTAACTTCATAGTATTCTTTACAACCGGCCGGAACATGTATTAGTTTCCTAAACACCAAATTTGACTTCTCAAAAGGAAAAGTCAAAATTTGGAGGATCAAATGGATTGTGACGAAGCGGAGCAGCTCAGACTATTGGCGCTTGGCTGAGATTGATTCGCCATGATCATGCACGTCCATCCATTAACCATGCAGGAATGCTGGGTAATCACCTATACAAGCCTCCTTTCAAACATGGAATTTTTAAAACACAGAAAAAACATAATATTAAAGTTGTCTATATTTTTAAACCGTATAGGATAGATGACAAAACGTAAAAAATGCGCACATTAGTATATGGATACTTCGCGTGAGAAAAGATACATGGATTTTTGATAAGATATTCATATTACTAACAAGTACTCCCTCTGTCCATAAATATAATGGCGCGGTTCGGTTGCCCAATTCAGCCGGCTACTGTAGCAGCTGCATGTGGCCGGGCAAAGGGCTACTGTACAGGGCCAATGTCATTTTAGTTTTGTCTTAAGTTAATTTTTAAACTTTGACCAACAATATATAAAAATGTATATTGTTTCAAACTAAAAGATTTACATATTATGATACTTCGTTTCAGAATGAATCTGACGAAATCATTTTTGTGTTGTCAATATTTGTAGTTTTTTCATAATTGATAGTCAAAGTTTGAAAAGTTTAACTTAACTGACAGGAGGAGATTAAGAGAAAACATGCATGGGAACACTCAAAAGAACTGACGCATGAGGTTAAATCTCATGCTGAAACTCCTCCGGTTGTTCCAAATTAAGTTGTTCCAAAAGAGGATTGACATGCCTAGTTGAGTAGCAAATTTTAACACGTCTGTTTTTCGAGAGCGTGCATTGGCACGTATTTCATTAAGCGGAAGAGGGAAAGTATAACATCCGGATGAGCAGCTCAAGGTGAACTCTCATCCAATTTTACACACCGCAAATAAAAGGCTAGTACTCGCGGTATCAAAGAAATGCAAAGGAATTGGCTTTTTCTGACGTCTGGGGATATGTAGCTAGTGTGCCGATTTTTCACAACTGAAGTTGACATTGCTTAAGAGCAAATAAAATCCATAATACACGACTTGATTCGGTAGTAGTTTAGGATTCGCTTGTTGCAATCCGATCGAGTGGTTGCCCGCAGAGATACAGTGACAAGCTGGATCGACGCGCACAATGAGTCGAGGATCCTCGAATGAACTGACAAGAATTTTCACAATGAAACGGTGATAAGAATATCCGTCCGAAATTTATTTTGAAATACGTAGTTTTTTTCTAGAGGTTTGATCATGCTAAAAATCGTTACATGGTTAAAATTACAGTCCCTCCATTCTGAATTTGATGACGTTAGTTAGTTCAAATTTGAGCTAATAAAAAAATCAACAATTTTTTTTTAAAAAAAAGAACAGAGGGAGTAGTCTCTCGTCTGTCGAAGGATATTACCTGGGCGGTTATATATGCAGTCTGAATTGCCGGGCCGGTGGCCCATGTGGGATGAACGTTCAATTCTTGCTGAAATACTATAGCTCGGTTCCATTTTGCTGAAATGATTGTTTTAATGCAGTCACGAATCTGGGATATTTAAGTTCGACAAGAATTTCAAAGCATTGAAAGATGTTAAAGAGAAAAAAAAAAACAACAGTTAAAGTAACATCTATCGTGACTGCTCGCAAATTAACAGCTATATATGGGCCAATAATAACTTTAGCAACAACAGAGAAAGGATTTATACACAGTTACTTTCTGATATAGAAACCTTTATATAGGCAGTGTATATGAATAATACATGCAGAGTGACATCAAAAGCATCATACAAATTCACCAAGTTATGCAACCTTTTTGCATCTTCACCCCTTCAAGTATTCTTTATTATGTACCAGTACCACCGCCTTCCTATGTGCCATCATGCCATGGACACGCGCTTAGTTGTCGTAGGTGCGGCACTCGTCGGCCTCCGGGTTCTCCTTGCAGTAATTCTCGAGCGGGTCGGAGGTCTCCTTTTGCTTGTCCCGGGCGTGGCTCCCCGCGGCGCTGAGCTCCTCCACCTCGTCCCACGCCGCCGCGCACTCGCCGGTGGCCGTCTCGTCCTTGCACGTCTCCTCCGCCTGCTTGATGCTGTCCGACAACTTGTCGGAGATGCCCGGCGGCGTGGACGGCCCGCTCGCCCTCACGGCGAAGCCGCCGCGGCGAGCCGCCGGGAACCACACGCGGCCGGCAACCTTCTGCTGCCTCGCGAGCACGTCGACGGCCGCGAAGGTCGCCGGGGTGGACAGGCTCACGTTGGCAAGCGTCGACGCCATTTCTAGCAAGCTCGGTTGTTGTCACGAGAACTCTGTTGTGTGTGAAGTGGACTGTACTGATTGTGCTGTAGAAACTTACAATGCATTCGCCTTGTTGCATTGAATGTTTATATAAGCTTTGTACGGCAAACGTGTGATGCCGCTGGTTCCCTGCGTGCACTCGTTTCTTATCGCCTCTTGGCCACCGGTTGTGCTCCACGTCCGCTACGTTTGAGATATTTCAAGGACCAGTGTGACATGGGATGGAGATCTTTTGCTTTCACTCTCAGGAATCAGAGAGTCGAAGAAGCAGTTCTTGACTAGAAAACAAAGTAGGTGTGCAAGCGCGTTAGCACGGTGTTTGTGCTTGCAAGGTTCTTGTAGAACACGAAATTCGACTCAAGGTTCGCGTTGCACCGCTTGTATGAACTTGAATTCGATGCGGTCAAACAAATCATTTTCAGAGGTTCCAAGTATCTGAGATATTGGGACTTTGGAAGAGAATGCCGTTGGAGAGAAATATACAAATACGGTTGAGTAACTTTCTAAATATCTCTCGATATTTTTAAGGGAACAAAAACATGAGTGTTTTGAATATTTTAACTTACATTTATTCCACATAATTACTATATAACTGGTTAACACCATTATTTGTTTGTTCAAAATAGCTAACAAAACAATTCTAGGCCTTACTATGTAGTATATAGCTATCCGATTTGATGCGTTCATTCACAAGGCGAGCTCAGAATTGATTTGGTTCCCAAGGAAAATAAAACTCGGTGTAAGGCACAATGAATCATTTTCGGAGACACGATATGAGATACCGAGAGAGGTCGGAGAGGAACTTTTGTAAATTATCTCTAGAGACCCTCTAAGGGAACAATCAACACAATAGATATGTCTCTTATGTATTGATAGAAGATAAAACATTTAATGATTCAAGTAACTTACTTGATAAAAATACTATTCCTTAGTAATTGTGTGTGCTAATTATTTTGTTTTTGATTAAGAAGAGATTTTATTAAATTAAAGAGAGCATATGTGGTACAATAATTGTGTAGTCCGTCACAAGTCAGGAGCAATTGTGGTATCAACAACCACCACAAACGACCATGTTTAAGATTCTCAAGCTGCTCCCCAATTATATGTTGTTGGTTGTCCTAAATTTTCCATAAACTGGAGATACATAGCTGACACCCCATCTCCAGATGTATTAGTAAAAGTTATGGAACCAATAATCTCTAAAACTAATGCCCGAGTATGGAATTGAACCTCTCGTTGTATTGGTTCCCGTGGCAGCTCACGAAAATGATCACGCGGTTTACTCAAACTAATAGAGTATTGTGAGTGACACACGACATCTGAGTCATCCTCTTTCTTTCTCTTATTTTTCTTCATATACTGGTTCCTATCAGATTCTTCCTAGTTCCTATCAGATTGGCCTATAAGCGGTTCACCATGGATTGGCAAACCCCACAAACAACTCACATCTTGCACTGTTACTGTCATCTTGCCTACTAGTAGGTGAAAACTATTTGTCTTCAGCGATCGTTGATATCAAATATTTATCGACATTGATTTTCTTTATTCTTTGATATTTGATAGAACCTTCTCAAGTACTAAGCGGCAGAGTGGGTGATAAGGAATGCCAACACGATGATGCTGGATATTCATGAAGTTGCTGGGCTGTACTACAGAATATCGCAATTATTCAGAACTGAATATGGGCGAGAATATTGAACGGAGATAATTAACAGTTTGCTTACATTTTTCTGAGATTTTTGATACTTTGTGCTGGCTGTGAGGAATCCATAACAGATCGCTGAACCGATCGTTGGTACTCATATCCTAACACAACAAAGGTTCCCTGATCCCGATTGAATTGTCACTTAAATGAAAAGTTAACACAGTACTGTAGATTCTGACATGGTAGTACCAAACGAAAAGCTAATCTACGCAACAAAACTGCAATTCACAAGATGGCCAGAGATACCTCGGATTTGATTGTGGCAGCAACAAAGCAACGGCAAGCCTGCTACTGCGGGTGCGTCAACGGCCTTATGCGATGAACTCGGGGGCGAGTGGCCCCGAAGGCGAGAATGTGTGCGGCTGCGATTACACGGCACGAGTTGCGACGGCAGCGGCGGTCACCTCGGGCAGGGATGGGCGGCAGCGCTTTACATGGTGACGACCGACGAGCAGAGGGCGGCCTCCCGATGAGAACGGACGGCGGCATAGGGTCCTGGAACGGTGGATGGGGCGGCGTGCCTTTTGGTTCTGGTCCAGCTCGATTCGGAGTCGCACCAGGCAAGTACGCCGTCCTCTACTGCGTCCACGACGGGACGCTGTCTTGTTCAGCGTCCTACTAGTTTGGTAATTGTTGGTATTTATTTACCATAATTAAAATTACAGGCAAATTCTTTAGCAAAAATAAAAATATGGGCCTCGTTTCGGTAGCCAAATAGTAGCTAAACAGTAAACGACGATCTAATCCTTGGTGTTTCTGCTCCCTCTGACAAAAGTTCTGTACGTCTAGGGAGCGGTTTCTCAGCCTGTTCGGTTGCTTGTTTCTGGCTGGGCTGGAGGCTGGGCTGGCTGAATCCCTCTCACGGGTTACTGTAGCGCTGGCTGATTCTACAGTAACCTGTGAGGAAGATTTCAGCCAGCGTTGGCTGCTACCAGCAAGCCGAACAGGCTGTCTATCGCCACGCGCCCATTTGATGTAGCAAGGACTTTTTTTTTGTTAGAAAACACGCCCATGAAGGGCAATCTTATTTAAACACATGAAACTTTACATAGCTTAGCCCACAAGGGCCATAAACAAAGATAAATATCTAGAGGACAACCATTGGTGGATAAGATTAGTACAAGAAAAGAAATGGCTACACGCGTTAAGAGGCAAAACATTTCTAGCTAAAGCA
The DNA here is from genome assembly GCA_007726485.1 of Eragrostis curvula. Taxonomy (NCBI): domain Eukaryota; kingdom Viridiplantae; phylum Streptophyta; class Magnoliopsida; order Poales; family Poaceae; genus Eragrostis; species Eragrostis curvula. Next base: position 20,009 of record RWGY01001123.1, on the reverse strand, counting down.
TCCGCGTGCTATAAAGTTGTCTCCTCTTAAAATGTTCCTAAAACTCATGTCAATATATCTTCTTTTGCTACCAATCTCTCTGATATATTGCCTAATCCTCCGGTCTTGGATTGGCTCATGAGGATTATTAAGCTTGGATACCACGCTCATATTATCAATGAAAAAGTCACATTGTTTGATTCCTAGCTTTGTAATTGCCCGTATACCAAGGAAAAGAGAGAAAGACTTAGAGCTTCAGCATGCAAAGCAGATTCAGCGAGGCTTGTTCTTGCTTGGATTTGAAGAGACGAAGCAGATTGATCTCCTTGATAAGATATGAAGACTCCAATACTGGTTTCTTTTCTTGCAACAAAAGAAGCATCGGACCTGCAACAAAAGATAGAACTTGGGGAAATTTGCAGACCAAGATGATCTGGCTCTTGGTTTTCCAACATGCGACCACTAGAAATTTGCTCAATTTCACAGGCTTCATATTGAGCCAATTGAGCAGCTGAGGCTTGAAAGATGACTAAAAGAACATATTCTTCTTTCTTTTGAAATCTGTGAGCATTCCTTGCCTTCCAGAGAAACAAAGTATATAACAGAAAAGATCAATATCTTTAGAATCTTGAATACAAGAAAAGATATTATGAATTATATTAGAGCAAGAACCGAAGAGGTTATCCGTTTTGATAGCAAAAGGAAAAGCAAACCAAACAGCTCTTGCAAAAGAGAACAATGGAAAAAGATGTGCTCACATTCTCTGGCTGCAAACAATGGGTACAATTGGCACATATGTTGTTCATTTTTCGATGCACTTGATGAGCGTTAACTAAATTTTTGGTCAGGAGTCTCCAAATAAACACTTGAACTCTTGAGAGAAGGAAGTTTTTTTAGCTTCTCTTGCTCCTGTTCAATCCAGTTTGAAAATAGAATCTGCCTCATGCTACAGTGTTTCAACAGTATGTCAGGAGGAGTTTACGGATGCATGAAGAAGACTTTTTGGTTGAGTAATGTTGCTGGCCAAAGCGATGATCATACCTGTGGAAAACATGTTCATTGAGCCTATTAGCAACAGTGATCTCGTGCTGCTGTTGGGTAATTTTTAGTGTAACACATGTACTGTTACAAATCCATTTGAAAGTCTGTTTCTTATGTGACGGTGCACACTTGCCTACTTACTTGGAAAAATTAGCCCAACCGGCACCACGGAAACCGGACTGACCACGGACGGCGTCGCTGCCTGTTTCCACAGGTTTGTCTGCGTCTATACCGGACTCGGACACCGGACGAGCCCGCCACTTTCCTTCCCTCCCCTCTCCCCTCCCGCCGCTGCTCAGCAACCAACAGCGGCGCGGCAGCCACCACCGCCCCTGCCACGGGCTCGGAGCTCCCGACAGCAGCGTCCCGCACGCTCCCAGCCTCCTCCGGCACTCTTCTCCGCGAGATCGCGATCTGATCCTGTTCAGCCGCGAAGCAGCCAGATCCGACCAACCGACCAGTCCAGCGAAGGAGGCCGCCGAGGATGTCGGCGACGGTGGAGGAGCAGATGGTGGTGAAGGCGATCCGGGAGGAGTGTCCCTGGGAGTCGCTCCCGAAGCGGCTCCAGTCCACGCTCCAGACCAAGGAAGAGTGGCACCGCAGGTAACTAACCGCCTCCCCAGCCATGGATTCCTCTCTGCTCTGCAGTAGGCAACAGTATCGCTTAGTCTTGAGCTATGCAAGTTGGGAGAGGAGACGCCAATGCCGTTCGTAATTGCTGCCGTGGCGGTTATTATGCTGAGATTGGAGACTTGAGTTCGCCCAACCCAACTGCCTTGCGCTTGTCTAGATCTCGTTCTCTGCTACCTGCACTGATGTGAGAGGTGGAGCCTCGGAATAATGCAAATCATTGGCTGGAGTAGTTACCTCCCTTAACCTTGCGTGTTTCCTGTTTAGTACAAGTTCGGAGATAGTGAAAATGTGCTATGGTTCTTGATCACTTAACTGATTTCGGTGAAATTTGAGAATCCTCTTCTTCTAGAATGGATCAGTTGAGCGGCAGTAATGCCCATGCAAGATAAACGTATTTGTTGTCTGCTCACAGGAAACTTGAAAGGGAAAGGTAGACTTCATTTGTGATTCATATGGATCTAGATGTACCTGAATGCATTGTATTGAAATGATTGGGGTTAAACTAGAATCCTTCTGAAACGATACATTATTTCTCTCTAAAGGTTTCTGCTTGAATATGTGTGTATTGTCCAGATGAAATTCTGTGTACTTCAATATCTATAGAAGCTTCACGATAGTTAGTGCCCATTTTTCATATTGGAGAGCCATGTTAGTATAACTACTTTGTCGAGGGCCTTCCTGGATAGTCTTGCTCAAGTACTTAAGATGCCTGATTTGTGCAACCTACTCCCTAATATTGATAATGTGAAATTTCAAGGCATAATATATGTTTTCTTTTTACAAATTTTGAACGCAGGATTCTGAATCACTGCATCCGAAAACGATTGCAATGGAATACTTGCTTTGCCCGTAGAGTATGCAGAGAAGGGGAATACTATGAAGAAATGATGCGTTACCTCCGGAGGAACCTAGCAGTGAGTCCCTCGTTTTTTCTTTTCCAGATAATGTTTTAGGCTGACAAATGACAATTACGCAGATTTAGTATTTCTTTATATGTTCAGATTGTTTACCCAAAAGATTGATTTTGACATCGTACACATTGACTTGCAGCTATACCCATACCACCTCGCAGACTATATATGCCGAGTACTGAGGATCTCACCATTCAGATATTACTGTGATCTCCTTTTTGAAGTTATGAAGAATGGTACTTCCTTTTCAACTGAAAAAATTCTTGAGATTTCGTTTTTCTTAGTATCTTACTTGTTATTCCTATACGATCTTTTGTTTGTTTGCTGGCGAAATGTAACATTCAAAAATATGATACAAGTAATCCATGGTGACATCCCGCTGTTCAATTTTAATGTAACCGTAGTTGTTGAGAAATGCCTCGCCTAAAGTGTTGGCTGAACTAATTTTTTAGCTATCTACTTAATGCTTTATTATTATGGATTAATGTGAGCTTGGGTGTTAAATTTGACTAGGTATAAGACTTTGAAGTGTCACGTTCGATGACTAATTTAGTAAAGATTAATGCGTTACTGTTAGCATTCTTCTAGTAGACATTACATAGACCTTGGTGTGGAACATGCAGTTCTCATGAAACAACTATTTGTACTCTGACAATTCGTGTCTCCTTTTTGTTGTTGTGTCCTGTTTCTTGAATGTTTCGTGTTAAATAATTTTGTGACCTACATTTTTCCCAATTGAACGTTTTGGTAGCAGCCTGAAGAGAAGTCTGTAAATTGTTTTTTCTTATTGCCAAATTTACATGTAAGGGTACATTTTTACTATTTCTGGCGATTACCGCTAAAATGCTTATGCACTTAAGCTCTAAAAAATGAATTATCCTATCATGTCGTGAAAGGCTTTTATGTTTAACAATACTAAATGAGTTCGACACTTTGACTGCCTTTGCTGTTCATTCTTATATTGATTTTTGTGATCTCAAATTCTCGATCGTGTCTCCATTTTTGTACAATACACTTCTGAACATTGGTTTCCACTGTTCAGTTAGGTAATGGTAAGAAGTAACCATTTAGGGGTAGATATTGTAACTGAGTTGCTTATTTTATCTTGGGTGACATCCTTGTTTATATTTTTAACATGTTTTATCATGTTGCAGAACAACCATATGATAGTATTCCAAACTTCACTGCCGCTGATGCTCTAAGGCTTACTGGTGTTGGGAGAAATGAGTTCATAGATATTATGAACAAATGCAGATCAAAGGTAGTAATGATATGATTTCATGGTCTTTACACCATGTCAGATGGTTATGTAACCTTGTGATTTGTGAAGCATTGGTTTCAAGTAGTTGATCATATAGTTTTTATGTAATGTATTTGACACTAACAAATGCTAACCAGCAACCCGTGGTTTACAGATCTCAGGAAATGGAAGATTGCAGAAATTTTCACAAAAGAATAAAAAAATCTTGCTCTGAATCTATTTGACCGTAAAAAGAGTGGCAAAACTATAAACCATAAAAACAAATCATTAAACTATGCTCTTAAGTCTTAAATCACATTCAAGTTGTAAAAGATGAGGGTTATGTAAAATACTAGACCATGCAATGCAATTGCAAACCAAGTATAATCTATCTTGAAGATATTGAATAATGAATGCATTAGCATATTATAATTGTTGTTCTCAGTATATCTTTTTCTTTCGGTGTGACCAAGTCTAATCCATCTGAAAGATGATGAATAATGAATGCATTATTATAATTGTTGTTCTTACTATATGTTTTCCTTTTTGGTGTGATTTTTTATGTTCTATTAGATAATCTTTCAGCAATATGGATCTTGCTAGCTGATAACATTTCTCTGTTTATTTTCCAGAAATTAATGTGGAAACTGAACAAATCGATTGCAAAAGAAATGTTGCCTACACAGCCTGTTGACTTCCCAGTTGAGTCGTGGTGGGGAGTTTGTCTTGTTAACTTTACATTGGAAGAGTTTAAGGTCAGTTTGTTGTTATTGCACATACATTAGTTCATTAAGAAATAATGTGATGAAACCAACGTGAAAGATATAATGCATTGATTTAATATATTTCCCCTATTATAAGAACTGAACATAGCTCAGTTGGTGGGTGCTATGGGTGAACACTCTCCAACTACCCATGTTTAAATCCTCTTCAACTTGAATTTTGGAGCTATTTCTTCTTATATGTGAATGCCCCTAGTTCCTCGTAGGTTGGTCGGGGTTTCCTTTTTTCCTTTTGTTGTCTCCTTCCTATAAAAAGCTATTAGACAAAATGCATGGCTTTTTGTGAAGTCCTCTAATATCTTTATTTGTAAAGTATTCTGAAAAAATTCATATTATTGATTATTGTAGAAGCTTTCAGATGAAGAAACTGCAACAATAGACAAAATATGCAAAGAGGAAGCCAACTCATATGTTCTTTTTGATCCAAAGATTATAGATGGCCTTTATAAGAGAGGGCTAGTGTACTTTGATGTACCTGTTTACCCACACGACCGTTTCAAAGGTACTCGTGAGATAGTTTTGAGTATTTGAGCAGAATTTAGCTAATTGATTGGCATTGTTGCTATTATTGTTTTGTATCTATATTTAACGCTGACAAGTATCATGCAAATATCATATCTTCCTCTTGTGTGCCAAGGAATGTTAGATGGCCATTTGTTGTCCACAACAAATATTCTATGACAAAATAATAAAAGAACTGGAGTTACATAAGAATGTATGACATAATTTTACTATTTTTGGTATATTCTCAGAATTGATCAAAGTTGCAAACATTCTTCGCATTGAGTGTCTGTTGTCAGCGGCGAAGTTAGAATTCAAATCATGATGGCACGTTCTAATGGATAATTTTTGCCTGAAGCAAAAGTTTTCCTTTATGCTGGTGCCTATGCACCACCGTTTCCCCATTGTCTAGATTACAACCTAATTTGTGATTGTTTCAAAATGATAACACAAAAGTTGAATGAAATGTAATAACAACTGAATCTTCTATATGTAATTTGCAAAATTATATTTGATGCAATGATATCACATTTTAAGGGTGCCAGCAAATATTTTTTTCCCTGAAAAAGAATAACATGATCCATTGTTTTCTATTAGATGCGTACGTCATCGTGTTCATATCTTTTTGTGTTGGTGCCATTTTATCATTTATTACGATAAATGGTGAACTGTAAAACCAAGTTTGTACTTTTAGACTTTCATATATGCTGCGCAGATTTGTGCCAATATAGTATTTGAAAGAGTTTACATCGTTACTTGTTCAGTTTCCAGGCTTGAAGGTTTTGTATCTAACAAGGAACAATCATATGAAGATCCTATTGAGGAGTAAGTGTTTTGCATTTCTTCTGTGTAATGACCTTTTTATTTGCTAGTCATATCAGTTCACCTGCAAATTCCATAGCCATGAAAGCAGTGACTTGATTTTCTTGATTGCAGGCTGCTGTATAATGTGTTTGTAGTATCAAGTGCTAATGCTACTGTTGCTGAATTGGCTGCAACTTTACAGGCTGACCTTAATCAGCTGCAGGCTGCTGCATCATTTGCTTGCCGATTGGGCTGGGCTGTAAAACTAGTAGATGCAGACTCTGTTCTTAATGATGAAGGCGCACATGCGTTTCCTAGTAGTATTCTTAGTGATGATGAAGAAGGTTCAAATACAAGTATCAACTCAGAAAAGTCTGGCCAACAGTTGATTAGCATGGATTCTGATGGACCCAGGAAATTATCTGGAACCGCTCATGTGGGTTTTGTTGTTGATGCAAATGTTACTTCATACTTGATGATGGGCTCATTGTCCCCAGGTTAGATTGTCTTGACTCCTTATTTCTAATGCAGATTGCAGAGTATTAGGCATTGTATCTGAAATTTCTTCAAGATCTTTTTGATGAAATGTGTTGTATTATGCGGTTGTACATCCTTCAAGTAACTGTTCTTGTTGATTACTATTCAAACTTTGACTAGTATAGTTTAAGAAATCCACTTGTAAATTATTGCTACCTCCATTTTTATATTCTTGACATTGGTTATTATAAATGATCACCATTCAAACTTTGGTTAGTATCTTTTAAGAATAAGAACACGGAGTATAAAGTAACGAGATTTGAAAGTACTTTTGATGGCAATCTAATAGTACCATTTCACTTTATCTATATTAATAGTTTGAAAATTAATGCTAGGTAAATTTAGTATACTGAAATTAACAGTGAGAATGATTAAATGTCAGACAAAGTAGATTTTGCACGTATAGATCTAATGATCTCTTTCTTTCCGTATTGGTGGCACATCTGACAGTTTTACTGTATCAATGAATAGTTCAGAGGCAAATGTTTTGATGAATACTGTAATGAGTACCTTCATCAACATTCTGCAGGTTTAAAATCACATGCTGTCACACTTTATGAGGCTGGAAAACTGGGTGATTCTTGCATTGCAGAGCTATGCAGTGATTTGGCTAGTTTAGAGGGAAAGAAATTTGAGGGTGTGCTGGAGGAGTTTGCAAATCATGCATTCAGTCTGCGACACTTCTTAGAGTGTTTACAGTCTGGTGGAGTTTCTGCCAATGAAATTACTGATACTGCTGGTGAATCAAAGACACCAACCAGCTCTCTGAATGACGTTGACAATGCTACTAGCCGTTGGGCCGAGGTAAAGATTGAGGGCATAGTTGATGATAACCATGATGAATTTCCCAAGAATAACCAGGGTACAGATGATTTAGATAGTCGCAATCAGAACATATTGTCAACAGCAATGGCTTTATCGGAAAGTGGGGAAAGCATGGTAAAATGTGATGCTGAGAATGGTTCTACCGCACAACTAGATGCTTCAACTGGTGCTCGAGTGATGAAGAACAAAAGGAAGTACAAGGTTGATATCCTTCGCTGTGAGAGCTTAGCTTCACTTGCCCCAGCGACACTGGAACGTCTTTTTCTCCGGGACTATGACATTATTGTCTCTATGGTTCCGCTTCCTTCTTCATCAGTTCTTCCAGGTCCTTCAGGCCCAATTCATTTTGGCCCACCTTCCTATTCCTCCATGACACCATGGATGAAGCTGGTATTGTATACAGCAGGGCATTGTGGACCGGTATCTGCTGTTTTCATGAAAGGACTACGTTTTAGACTGCTGCCAGAACCATTAGCTGGTTGTGAAAAGGCACTGATATGGTCATGGGATTGTTCTGTAGTAGGTGGACTAGGAGGGAAGTTTGAAGGGAGTTTAGTCAAGGGCAATCTACTGTTACACTGTTTGAATTCGATGCTTAAACAATCTGCTGTGCTGGTGCAACCACTTAGCATAAATGATCTTAACTCATCAGGAAACCTTGTCACTGTTGATATCCCTTTACCCCTAAAGAATAATGATGAGTCGATTGCATCTGCAGTTGCTCAGACAAATTTGCCAAAGGAACAGGTCTTTAATTTGGCCTCTGTATTGAAGGACCTGTCCAGTAAATTTGAGCTGAGCACACTTGGCTACCTTCGTTTGCTAAGACTTCACAGGATTGATGAATCGGACAAAAGTGTCCCTGAAGATGCGAGTTATCAGTGGGTCCCTTTGAGCTTGGAGTTTGGGATTCCCTTATTCAACCCGAAATTGTGCGAGAGGATTTGTGAAAGGGTGGTTGCATCCCGTATGCTTCAAAGAGAAGATCTCACTGAACATTGTGATGTGATGCAAAATGTAAGAAGGCGGCTGAGAGAACTTTGTAATGAGTATCAACCAACCGGTCCAATAGCAAAGTTGTTTAACAAGCGTGGAAGCTCCAGGGACTTGCCGCGTGTCTTGATCAACAATATTAGTGGCAAATGGAATCTCAGCAATGAACCTTCAACACCATCCAGCAGAGGGGCCCCAAGCGAACATGATAGGTTGAAATTTGCTGGACGGCAGAGATGTCGCACAGAAGTTGTGAGCTTTGATGGGAGCACTGTCAGGTATTTCTGAGTATTTTATTCTTTGCACTTCAAGTTTTCATACAATAGTGTTGATTTGATTAATATTAATTTGTGATTTGTTTTGATGATCTGAATTTGTGAAGGTCGTATGCGCTTGCTCCTGAGAACAATGAGTCAGCCACCAAACCTTTCTATGGAGAACAATCATCCCAGCATGATGTAAGAACAGATCAAGAAGATACCGACGGCAAGGATGTAGTCTTACCAGGAGTAAATCTTATTTTTGATGGGGCTGAATTACACCCGTTCGATATTGCTGCCTGCCTTCAAGCACGGCAACCTATTTGGCTTATAGCCGAGGCATCAGCGGCTTCATCAGTGTTGACATAGTGTGTCCGTAAATATCTCCAAGTTTATAGGTAAGAATTCATTTGTTGCTGCGCTGTGCACTATGTTGGTATCTTGAAAGAGGAGATTAGCAATCTGATTCTTAGGGAAACCAGGATAATGACCTTCTCCATTTTATGGCCGACTGATTTCATACAAATTGACCAGGTGGTTCTCATCAACTGGGGAATGGGGATGCATTTTTTTTTTAAGCCATCTACTCGCCTGTAAGTACGCTGTACATGTCTTCCCCATCGCTTTATTTGTTTTTCAGTTTGTGCGGAAATATGGACAGCAAGTTGCTGAAAGAAACAGAATCCCTAGATGTTGATTTCAGATGTTCCCATCGTGGGATTAGCCCATGTTACCATGCTTCATATAAACTCGTGGTCTTTCTCATTTTACAGTGTCAATAGTGACAGTGTTCCCTGCTAGAATTTTCCTTTTTGTTCGTAGAATTTTTCAGTACCTAGGAAGTGAAGCTTCAAATGAACAAAATAGATTTAAGCTAAAGTTCACGGGCTGGATGGGATTCTTATCAGGCACCAGTTTTAAAACGTTAGTAGCCCATAAATTATACTGTGAAGTCTTCTGTAAATAACCTTACCAGGACTCTAAGCCTTATGTGTAGTAGAATTTCTGCATTGCAAGGCAAACGAAGGGCTGATTTTCTGAGAATAACCATACTTTGAGCAATGGCGTAAATAGTAGTTCTTTTTTTCTACAAAAACATTTATAAACAGAACTTCCATCTGCTATATTTATTCAATTGGGATTCAGCCAAATCAGGGTTGTTCGTCGTCTGTGCAAGAAAATTTTGCATGTACACCCTATGGGCAGTTGTGGGTCAATGTTGCTCTTTTAAATCATTTTGGTGTGATACATTGTAGTTCAATTGAGAGTTTTTAGGTAGCCAGTGACGAATTATGCCTTAGAATTAAGTACCAAATCATTTCCATCTAGAAATGTTCAAAAAGGAATGTTCTTTCCTTTCAGGTTTGACCTTTTTCTTTCGGAGTTGCCTTTTGGTTGCTAACGCACGCTCGCCATGTTTACTTGCAGGTTACTTGGCCGGTATATTACTGTACTTTCTCAATTTGTTGTGTACCGTAACTTGAAGATTGCCTGCAAACACTTGAAGCTCGTTTTTGTGGCTCAAAAGGCTGTTGGATCTTTTGTTCTGAAAACCAGTACTACCATCATGTAGTAGGTACAGCAATTCGATGTAGATCGTTGTGCAGGGGAACGTAGCTCATGTAGTACAGCAGATTTTTTTTATGGGATGTAGGACAGTCGAACACCAGTTCGATGTGCAATAGCACACAGCTTGTTTGTTTCGTAATTAGCTTATTGGTTCGTGCCAAATTTTACAATTACAGAAAGAACTGTTCTGCTTCCCTTTTTCTTTTCTCCAAGAGCCAAACTTTCTCTACAAAGCAGCAGGTACATATACGCTGTTCGCATCTTTATGCTAGCGGCGTGCACAGAGTAGAAACATGCATCCATAAATCCAGAAAGGAGCACCGGAGCACCCTAGTCATGCAAGACCGAAAGGAAGCCATTTTCTTTTCTACAATTTTCTTGGTTAGAACGTGCCCGTTCTAGAAGGCTTCTTCGTTCTCTCCTGATGAAAATTGCAAAAATGAAGTGCACTATTCGAATCCACAGGAATGGAAAAGTCACATTCCAGCCTACTTTCTACTCGTACAGGAAGAAAATTGGAACTTTGTGCCTAAATACTCGCTGTCCACAATTCATAAGCGAATGCGTCCACAATTCGCAAGGTCACCCAAGGCGCCTTTTCTGGGTGGCTCAATAAAGATTCGAACTCGAGAAAGATCATTTTTTGTGTCTCAGGAACATAAACGAAGAGACCATTATACCAGAAGTGTGTAGTCGCAGAATAGCAGTGAGCTGAGGCCTGAGGGGGAAATTGCTGATAAGGTCACAGATCATTTCTAGGCGCCTGTAGTTTCTCTATTTGCAAAGATAGAGCATCGATTCGAACTGAAGGATAATTCAAAGTGTCTTGGAAACACATAAAAAGAGTGACGATTACATTGGAACTGCTTAGTGCCAGACTAGCAGGAAGCTAAGATGAAGAGCAACACCCGGCTCTTGGAATACATTTCATAGTTGATGAAGCTGAAATGCAAGTTTTATGCTAATAGAACCCTCGAACCTAACCGAACAACATTGGCGTGCGCGTGTCCAGTGGTTAGAACACGCCGGAGAGCAGGCTTGCGGCACTGGAGAGCGCGGCCCCGGTGATGGCGAAATGGACGATCTTGTCGGAGTGGCCGCCGGCGTCCCCAGTCAGCGCCACGGCCACGCCGGCGATAGCCCCTGCAATCGCGCTGTTCTTCTGCAGGAACAGAGATGCACAGAATTCAATATTCAGTTAGTAGTACATTGTTTTCAGTTCAGTGGTTGAACTTCAGATTAATTAGATCAGGGACTACAGATTAGGAAATGGCACGAACCCAGTCATGGCATCCTCTTGCCTCCCTCAGGCCGTACGTGATCCCAGAGTGAACCCCGGCTGCCAACCCTGTGACGGAAAAAAAGAGAGTCGTACACTTGAGATCCATTGTTCAAGACTCTAGGAGCAGCAAATACTGCAAAGTTGACTCAGTAATTTGGTGGAACACTCACCCCACTGAAAAGCCTCCTTGCCAGTAGACTTGACCACTGCCTCAAGCGAGTTCTGGCCATCATCCCCTGCAGCAACGTCAAAACGAACACCAAATTTACATGTTAGGAACTGTCAACCGGCGATTTATATCGTCTCGTTAATTTCAGATTCAAGCTCGCGTGTACCTCTGATGCTGGAGAAATGGCTCCTCTTGGGAACGCTGGCGTCCAGCCCGGTCGAGTCTCCAGAGAGCCCTGCAAATTGTGAAGCGAGCACACGAGCATCACTCGCTACAAGTCTAGAAGATGCCAGACATGGGAAACTGAGACGGTAGGAGCTGCTAGGAAGGAGCTCTAGGAGGTTATATCATACCGTCGACGGTGACGAAGTATGCCTCCCTGGTGACGGCCCGGGCCGCGCCGACGCCGGCGGCGCGGATGAAGCTGTCGGCGACGCGGTTGAGCAGCGGGTGGCCGAGGTCGAGCAGGCACCGCTTGTCCATGCTCGCCACCTCGTCCTTGAGCATCCGCGTGTCCAGCCGACTCGCCATTTCTCCTCTCTTCCCCTGTGCTCCCTCTACTACCTCTGACGATGCGCAACGCAGAAAACAGTGAAACAAGCTCAGAAGCACTGGCGGAGAACGGGGGCCGCGGGGTGTTTAATGCCCGCGAGGCGGCGGGCGGGACGCGTGTACGTGGCCGGGCACGTGTCCGCGGTCGTGGCGAGCGCTCCGGGGACGCGCGTGGACACGGCGGGCGCTTCCAGGGCTTTCGGCGCGTGCTGACAAGACAACCTCGGCGCGTGGAGCCGCCGCATTGGGCTGCTGAAGCCTTGCCGGGCAGCAGCAGGGTCCAGCTAGGGATGGCAATCGGGGTCGGGTATCGGGTACTCGTCTCGATAGGAACGGGCATAGGGCTCATATTTCACCTGTGGGTGGCGCCCGTGCCTGATCCGACTTGAGTCGGGGACAGGGCACGGATTTATACTCACCCATGGATAAGCCGGCGGGTACCCGAATTTGAAAATTACTTGTATTTCAACTTAACCCAACATCAAGTTTCAGCCCAGCCCAACAGACCAACACAGCTCCATGTAAAGGCCTCCACCAACACAGCTCCACGTAAAGGCCCACCAACACAACTCCACGTGAAGACAAGTCCATGATGTCCATCATTCCTTCACGCAAATTTTTTTTAATAGGATTCTTCACACAATTGACGTCGCGACCCTAGCGTTATCCACAACTGCCTCGCCGACACGCCAGGTGAAGTTATCAAATTTTTTGGAGCACAGTAGAGTTAGGTTTCAGTCAGATCAAGCCAGCACGTGTAAAAATCGATTGAAAAATTCAAAATTCACCGTGAGACCCGACTGTCAGCGTCTTCAACCTCTGCTCGCCCATGCCGGCCACTGTGGCTCGCCGCTCCGTCGCCTCAGCGCCAGCGCTGGCAGGACGACGACGCCTTCAAGCCGCGCAACCACTCCTCCACTGACTCCCTCCCCATTTCGCTCGAACCTTCGCGCACAAACACGAGAAGGCCGCCTCCACTGCCGTCGGGAAGAGCTCGCCGCTGCGCCGCCCCTGCAGCCACCCCCGAGCTCGACCTCCACAGCAAAAGAGCGCGCAGGAAGCTCCTCTAGCCCATCCCCAAAACCGTTTTCCACATCCCGCTCCCTAGCTCGAGATCGACGGGAAGATTTCGCCATGGCCGGCGATTGACCGAGCTCGCCCTTGCCGTCGATTTCTTCTTTCTCGGTGAGCCATTCTTCAATTACTTGCACATGGTGATGCTCCTCTCCCTCGCGCACCCTAGGGTACTGAAGTCGACGTCCCCCATGCAGTGACCTCGCCGGAATCCCTTTCTTCCCCGCCGCCGTCCACCGTGCCGCTCCTCTCCGACGAACTCCTCTCTCCGGCCTTCCTCCACGTGCATACGTCCCACGGTGAGATGTCCCTTGTTGCGTAGAAGCTCGTGCGCACGTTTGTTTCCTCCTCAGATCACCCAGCTCGCCGGAACGGCGACCTTGCCATTGTCGTGCTCACCGTGAACCCGCTGGCATAGCTACAGTATCTGCCAGTCTTTCTTTTTCTTTTCCAGAATTGTAGCTGAAATTGTAAATTCGATAGAAAATACAATACAAGTCGGAAAAATGTGAAACAAACTTTATTCGCTTCCTGTGACTAGATCTACCCAGTGGTACAACATAAACATCCAAATTCGTCTTGGTTAAGTCTCTAAAATTCAAAGAAGAGGGAATGTTTCCGCAGAGGACTTAACACCAAATTGCGTGATCGGCTGTCGCTTCTCTCTAACTGCACCTACAATGAGTTAGTGAGCGCCGCGATCGTGCAAGAGGATGCCACCCGTGATCATCAAGAGGAGAAGAAGAGGAAGCGAGTCATTGGCAACTCATCCGGCACCGCCCCTCCAAGTATCGGTTGGCAATCACCTCCCCAACCGGTCAGCAGTACAGGGCAGCCATACCACACGGTGGAGGGCACCGTGCTTACTCCTCTCAGCAGCAGAGTTCCTCTTATGGCTCCAACCAGCAGCGTGCTCAAGCTTCTCGCCCCTCACAGCAGAATTCTCAAGTGGTAGCATCGAACCCTCAGACTTGCTTCAATTGTGGTCGCACCGGTCACTTTTCGAAGGATTGCAAATTCCCGAGGAAGTCACAGGGCAACAACAGCCACAACAACACAGGCAGAACTCTCAGGCATCTGTTAACAACCCCAGGAGTGGCCGTGTCAACCATACTACGGCCGAGGACATTCAGGACGGAGAAAAAGTGCTTGCGGGTACGTTTGCCATTCACAACCACTCCGTCCTTGTGCTATTTGATTCCGGTGCAACGCATGATTTCATAAACATGGCATGTGTTCAGAGATTGCATCTCACTCCCACCACTTTAAAAGCACCTTATGTCATTACATCGCCGGGTGGAAAGATTTATGCCATGCAAGGTATCGCATTGGCACCACTCGTCTTAGGAGGAAAGGCTTACCAACACACCTCATAATTTTAAATGGGCAAGGCATAGATGTTATCTTGGGTATGAATGGATGAAGAGCCACCGAGCCGTGCTGCACATTGATTCACGAGAAGTTCACTTAGATTCTCCACTTCACGGTCCTTCTGTCATACACTTGTCCGTTCCACAAGTTCAGCCCTCACAAGTTCACCACACCATCGGAAAAAGGCTTGAAGAAATCCCCGTAGTGTGTGAATATCCCGATGTGTTTCCAGAGGAATTACCGGGTTTACCACCCGATCGAGATGTGGAATTTCGGATTGATTTGCAGCCGGGAACCGCCCCAATATCCCGACAACCGTACAAGATTGCACCAAATGAATTGTCGGAATTAAAGAAACAGCTCCAAGACCTTATGGATAAGGGGTTTATTCGCCCGAGTTCTTCACCTCGGGGCTTTCCCGCACTCTTTGTGAAGAAGAAAGACGAGTCACTGCGGTTATGTGTGGATTATTCGACCGTTGAATGCTGTCACCATCAAGAACAAGTATCCTCTCCCCGCGGATTGATATCTTATTTGATCAATTGGTGGGTGCCAAAGTCTTTTCAAAGATTGATCTTCGTTTGGGCTACCATCAAATTAAGATAAGGGCGGAGGATATTCCAAAGACAAGCCTTTTCTACAAGGTATGGACTATATGAGTAACCTTGTTATGTCGTTTGGACTAACAAATGCTCCGGCCTATTTCATGTATTTGATGAACTCGGTGTTCATTGCCGGAGCTAGACAAGTTTGTGGTGGTATTCATTGATGACATCCTCATTTATTACAAGTCATAAGAAGAGCATGCGGAACATCTCCGGATTGTACTCCAACGACTACGGGATCACAAGTTGTATGCAAATTCAGCAAGTGTGAATTTTGGTTAAGAGAAATACCTTTCTTGGGCCACATTGTTTTCCGATGAAGGTATTTCAGTGGATCCAAGTAAAGTGCAAGATGTGCTGAATTGGAAGACTCATACATGTGTCAAAGACAATCCGTAGTTTTTCTCGGGCTTGCGGGATACTATCGGAGGTTCATCTCTAATTTTTCCAAGGTTGCAAAGCATATGACGGAGCTGCTGAAGAAAGGAATTAAATTTCAGTGGGATGATGCATGTGAAGAGGCTTTTCAAACTCTCAAGAAGCATTTAACTACAGCCCCGGTGTTAGCTCAACCCGACGTCACTAAACCATTTGATGTTTATTGTGACGCCTCAGGCACGGGATTGGGTTGTGTCTTGATGCAAGGAGGCCGTGTCATTGCTTATGCATCTCGACAACTTCGGAGGCAATGAACACAGTTATCCCACTCATGATCTAGAATTAGCTGCAGTTGTTCTTGCACTGAAGATATGGAGGCATTATTTGTTGGGAAACTTGGTTCATCTATACACCGATCACAAAAAGTTTGAAGTATATTTTCACCCAACAAGAACTGAACATGAGACAAAGGAGATGGCTCGAATTGATTAAAGACTATGAATTGGAAATTCATTACCACCTCGGAAAAGCCAATGTGGTTGCCGATGCTTTGAGTCGAAAGTCACATTGCAATAATCTTGTGGTTCAAAAACTGGAAAATACCGTATGTTGTGATCCTAGTGAGCCAAGTCTCAGAATTCTTCCCCATGGTGCCTTGTATAATCTCGCTCTCATTCCCACTCTACGGGATGAGATTATTGCTGCACAAAAGAGAGATAAGGGAATGAAACATATCCGGCGGAGACTAGAAAATGGTGAGATCAAATATTTCCGACAAGATGAGGATGAGTGTTATGGTTCAATGACCGACTCGTCGCACCGAAAGACATGGGGCTGTGAAAGAAAATTTTAGATGAAGCTCACTTGTCCAAATACTCCATTCATCCCGGTAGCAACAAAATGTATCAAGGGTTGAAAACCAAATTTTGGTGGACGCGGTTTGAAGCGCGAAGTGGCACGTTATGTGGCTGAATGTGACACTTGCCAGAGAGTCAAGGCTGATCATTTGAAGAAGGCCAGTCAGCTGCAACCATTGAGTATTCCGTCATGGAAGTGGGAGGATATTAGTATGGATTCATTGTTGGATTGCCTCTCACGGCTCGAATGCACGGTTCTATTGGGTTATAGTGGACCGATTGACAAAGTCAGCCCATTTCATTCCGGTCAACACTAGATACTCTGCCAAGGTAATATGTCCAGTTATATATCTCGCGCATTTTGTGTTGGCATGGAGTGCCGAAGACAATTATATCCGACAGAGGACCTCAGTTTGTTGCTCGTTTTTGGGAACAGTTACATGCATCATTAAAGACCAAGTTATCTGGAGCTCCGCTTATCACCCCAAACCGATGGACAAACTGAGAGGGTAAATCAAATACTTGAGGATATGTTAAGAGCATTGTGTTTTATCTGAAGGTGGCAATTGGGATGATCACTTACCATTGGCAGAATTTGCATACAACAATAGCTATCAAGAGAGTATCAAAATGTCTCCATTTGAAGCTCTTTATGGGCGTTCGTGTCGTACTCCTTTGAACTGGTCAGAACCTGGATAGAGGGTAAATTTTGGACCTGATTTGATTACCGAGGCTGAAGAGAAAGTGCGGCTCATTCAAGCAAATTTAAAGAGCGGCAAAGTCCCGTCAAGCTAGCTACGCCGATAAGAGGCGCCGCCCTTTGAATTTCAGCAAGGTAACCACGTGTATCTTCGTGTCTCACCTACAAAGGGTGTTCAGCGCTTCGGCGTCAAGGGAAAGCTCGCTCCCCGTTATATTGGCCCATTCAAGATTATTGAGAAATGTGGACCCGTCGCCTACCGGTTAGAATTGCCCGACAAATTATCCGGGGTTCACAATATTTTCCATGTGTCCCAACTTAAGAAGTGTCTGAAGCCCTCTATTGACGTGGTGCTCGAGGATGTCGAAGGATTACAAGACGATCTCACCTATGCCGAGTATCCCGTCAAGGTTATTGATCAAAAAGACCGGGTGACGCGCAACAAAACGATCACCATTTATAAAGTTCAGTGGAGCAATCACTCTGAAGAGGAAGCCACGTGGGAACAAGAGGAATTTCTGAACTCCAAGTTTCCAGACTTTCTCGCTTTGCATTTGAGGTAACACAAGCGAACCTTTTTACCCCCTCTTTTCCGCTCTCATTGCAAATCTCGGGACGAGATTTTCTTCAGGGGGGAGGGCTGTAACACCCTAATTTGATGCAATTGTTAATAAAAGGAGTAATTCAAAACTTGACAAAGATTTGGGACGAAAGAAACAAAAAGCATAAATGGACAAAGCTTTAAGTTTAAGTCAAACCAAGGTCATAAATTATTTTGACAACAATTTTATTAAAGGCGGGGCTAGCTGATAATTTCTTGGTATGCATGTACCAAGATAGAACTTTGGAGAATTTTTCAGATTTTTCTGCAAATTGCAAGGTGCTCAAATAAATCAAAAGCCATTTATCCAATTTCTGTCTTAACCGAATTTTAATTCCAAATCCACTCCGAAATTTGAAACCTTCCTTTAATGAAAGTTGTGCGGGAAGATGAGATATTTCAGAGGTGAATTTATCAGATTTTTTGGAGCAGAGTAGAGTTAGGTTTCAGTCAGATCAAGTCAGCATGTGTAAAAATCGATTGAAAAATTCAAAAATTCACCGTGAGACCCGCCTGTCAGCGTCTTCAACCTCTGCTCGCCCATGCCGGCCACTGTGGCTCGCCGCTCCGTCGCCTCAGCGCCAGCGCCGGCAGGACGACGATGCCTTCAAGCCGCGCAACCACTCCTCCACTGACTCCCTCCCCATTTCGCTCGAACCTTCGCGCACAAACACGAGAAGGCCGCCTCCACTGCCGTCGGGAAGAGCTCGCCGCTGCGCCGCCCCTGCAGCCACCCCCGAGCTCGACCTCCACAGCAAAAGAGCGCGCAGGAAGCTCCTCTAGCCCATCCCCAAAACCGGTTTTCCACATCCCGCTCCCTAGCTCGAGATCGACGGGAAGATTTCGCCATGGCCGGCGATTGACCGAGCTCGCCCTTGCCGTCGATTTCTTCTTTCTCGGTGAGCCATTCTTCAATTACTTGCACATGGTGATGCTCCTCTCCCTCGCGCACCCTAGGGTACTGAAGTCGACGTCCCCCATGCAGTGACCTCGCCGGAATCCCTTTCTTCCCCGCCGCCGTCCACCGTGCCGCTCCTCTCCGACGAACTCCTCTCTCCGGCCTTCCTCCACGTGCATACGTCCCACGGTGAGATGTCCCTTGTTGCGTAGAAGCTCGTGCGCACGTTTGTTTCCTCCTCAGATCACCCAGCTCGCCGGAACGGCGACCTTGCCATCGCGTGCTCACCGTGAACCCGTGGCATAGCTACAGTATCTGCCAGTCTTTTCTTTTTCTTTTCCAGAATTGTAGCTGAAATTGTAAATTCGATAGAAAATACAATACAAGTCGGAAAAATGTGAAACAAACTTTATTCGCTTCCTGTGACTAGATCTACCCAGTGGTACAACATAAACATCCAATTCGTCTTGGTTAAGTCTCTAAAATTCAAAGAAGAGGGAATGTTTCCGCAGAGGACTTAACACCAAATTGCGTGATCGGCTGTCGCTTCTCTCTAACTGCACCTACAATGAGTTAGTGAGCGCCGCGATCGTGCAAGAGGATGCCACCCGTGCTCATCAAGAGGAGAAGAAGAGGAAGCGAGTCATTGGCAACTCATCCGGCACCGCCCCTCCCAAGTATCGGTTGGCAATCACCTCCCCAACCGGTCAGCAGTACAGGGCAGCCATACCACACGGTGGAGGGCACCGTGCTTACTCCTCTCAGCAGCAGAGTTCCTCTTATGGCTCCAACCAGCAGCGTGCTCAAGCTTCTCGCCCCTCACAGCAGAATTCTCAAGTGGTAGCATCGAACCCTCAGACTTGCTTCAATTGTGGTCGCACCGGTCACTTTTCGAAGGATTGCAAATTCCCAGGAAGTCACAGGGCAACAACAGCCACAACAACACAGGCAGAACTCTCAGGCATCTGTTAACAACCCCAGGAGTGGCCGTGTCAACCATACTACGGCCGAGGACATTCAGGACGGAGAAAAAGTGCTTGCGGGTACGTTTGCCATTCACAACCCTCCGTCCTTGTGCTATTTGATTCCGGTGCAACGCATGATTTCATAAACATGGCATGTGTTCAGAGATTGCATCTCACTCCCACCACTTTAAAAGCACCTTATGTCATTACATCGCCGGGTGGAAAAGATTTATGCCATGCAAGGTATCGCATTGGCACCACTCGTCTTAGGAGGAAAGGCTTACCCAACACACCTCATAATTTTTAAATGGCAAGGCATAGATGTTTCTTGGGTATGAAATGGATGAAGAGCCACCGAGCCGTGCTGCACATTGATTCACGAGAAGTTCACTTAGATTCTCCACTTCACGGTCCTTCTGTCATACACTTGTCCGTTCCACAAGTTCAGCCCTCACAAGTTCACCACAACATCGGAAAAAGGC
>RWGY01001122.1:0-109841 GCA_007726485.1 Eragrostis curvula | reverse complement strand
ATTCAATTTGACGAGCAGACAGTGCCCTGCCTGTTTGACCGGGACCATCCCTATCCCACTATTTCTCTGCGCAATGCCGATCGAGATTGAAGTCATGCAACCACTGGTCTCTGTAGTGTCTTGTATACATGCTACCGGCTACTATCTGCATTCATCGCAAAGCTCCATTTAACATTGATGGGTTCAGAGAGACAAGTTAAGGACAAGGCATGCACTATGTGCACATGCATGATCAGCATATAGATGCGTCATCAACATTTCATGCTGTTGCATGCTTGCAAATTTGATTATGTACGGATGGCGTGATAAATTCACCACTCTTGAATATTACTAGTAATATTTAGGACCAGCTATCCTTCAACAGTTCATGGAGTGTTGCTTTTAGCTGATCTATACAGTACTGTTTTCTATTTATGTATATGTTTTGTTGTTCTTTATGAATGATATTGCTTTCAGAGGTTGTTCGGTTATGAATTGTTGGTTGGGTGAACGGAATAGTTGAAGAATGCAAGCTGGAGGTATAGCTCTGCCAGGTGCCATGCCACTGCTTGCATGGAAGAGGGTATCGAACGCTTTCATTGGTCGTTGTTAATTCAGCGCCTACTCTGCGGTAGGGGTCTAGCATAGTTTCGTCAGGAGCATCGTTTTGTGATTAATCCGTGATGATGGATGATTGTCCTCGGAAATGGAGAGGACAGGAGTAGCACTGTGCCTATTACCCCTCTCTCTACAATGAGAGAGAGAGAGAGAGAGAGAGAGAGAGAGAGAGAGAGAGAGAGAGAGCGCGCTAGTGTAGCTGTGTATGAGAGTGAGTGTGTGACTGTGCGGGGTGAGTGAAGAGACCTGGTTGGCGCTGTTGGGGATGAGCTGTCAGCAGCATTAGATGCTCCCCGCTCTCTGACACCCCGCACCTGCGATGTCCCCCATCGCCATGGCTCCGCTGCCCCCCTCTCTTCTACCCACAAACATCCATTGAGTTGTTCAAACCAGACATAGGAGCTGTGGCCAGCTCGCCTCATTTGTAGCCTGAAATCGCTGTCTTAAACGATGCAATCAGATAGCTGGATTTATCTCTTTTAAGTTTTACTTCAGCGAGAAAATTTAGCGGTGATCGATTTGAATGCAAGCTGGTGTTCCATTTTGTGCGATGAGTGAGACAGAAAGCGAATGATAAGACTTGGTATTAGTGGATAGAATGCGATACACGTCAACGAGGTAGAAAGATAAGATGATTTACACATAATGTGAGGATAAAATCATCTCTTGGATGTAAGAATATATAGACCGCCTCCATAGTGATACTATATTCTAAGTAGGTCTTAACTGAAGATTTTAACATTTCACATTAGCTGACCATGGATAACAAATAATGAACACGGGTAGATAAACCTGAGATGGAATCATGGAAGGGAAGTGTCCGGGTGGGCATGTGTGGGGGCTTTCTAGTGTTTCTCAGGTATGTCTTGGCTCAAAGTGAAAAGGGGGCCGGCTCCTCTGCCTCTTTTGCTGCTCTTTGGGCTCATCATTCCAAGGCCCCACGAGTGGCCTACCATACATACCCCGCTCAATCACAGGCCAGGCCAGTCCCAGCTTGGTAGCCTCTTCGCTCGAAACTCCTCCAAAATAATCAAAGTATGCCTAGCACACAAACAAAATCTGGTTTACTACTTAAATATCATCATAATTTCGCTAGCTAGCCTACAGAAAATTTATGCACTTATTTATTTATATAGTGAGCTGCTACTATTAAATAAATACGTTTGGAGTGGGGATGAACACGAGCGACGCTGTCAGTCACGGGCAGGACCTGGGTGATGTATACATATTGGAAAGGAGTAGTGCACGCAAGAGGAAGATGCTAGGGACATGCATGATCGATACAGTAGTAGACTGCCGAGCCACACCCAGATACTATCCAACTAGACAACCATATGGTTTCCTCTTCCTTTTTTTTTTTTTTGTTGGCCAGGAAATCGTTTGCTATTCTTTCACTCTTCGGAATTCACCATGCACTCTCGTTCACACACGGAAAAACCCAGCGTGTAAACTGATCGAGTAACGTAACGGAAATGGGAATGGAAACGTTCGTTTGCTGCTACACGCTAGCTGTCCATTGATTAATTAAGCTCCATTAACCACATGAATGGAATCGATGATCGATCAACAGATCACACATATTCACATGATGATCGTTCGTCGATCGATCTTGCCAACCTACCCCCAGCAAAACCAGAGAGGAGAGCTAGAGAGGAGAAAGGAGAGGAGATGAGAGAGAGAAGTAGCAAGGCATGGTATTATTTGCTTAGGAGTTAGGATGGCCATACTAACATAATCAAAGGCAGCAATAGCGAGCAGGCAACCCCACCTCCTCTTCCCTCGCATCGCCATCCTCCACCTCTGACCCTGCTCTCTCTTTCTCTTTCTCCTCCCAGCCCCACACCTCTGATCCCCCCCTTCCCCATCCCCACACCGCGTGCAGCGCACGTGCACGCTCTCTCTTACCCGCCGCCGTCTCGCCCTCGGCTCCGGCGAACTCGCGCCGCCGTCGTTTGCGTTGCATGAAACAGCCGAGGGAGTAACTAGCGAGAGCAAGCAAACGTAGCTATAGTTAAGCTTCTTTCCTCTGTGCAAGGGAAGAAAAGCATAATGGATCATGGCGGGGCGGCGCCGTCGAGCAGCACGAGCACGAGCACCAACAGCAGCCGGAGCGCCTCCGAGCAGCAGCAGCATCCACACCACCCATTCTACTACGCCGCCGGGATGGCGCCGTTCATGGGGTCCCTCTCCATCGTGCCGGCCGCCGCGGAGGGGGATCAGTCGGCGGCGCAGCAGCATCACGCGCCGGCGCCGGCGGAGCCGCAAGCTGCCGGGTCGTCGGCCGGCGGCGGCGGCGGCGCGGCGGACAGCAGCAGCAAGAAGCAGGTGGTTGCGGCGGCGGCGAGCAAGC
This sequence comes from Eragrostis curvula, assembly GCA_007726485.1. NCBI lineage: Eukaryota > Viridiplantae > Streptophyta > Magnoliopsida > Poales > Poaceae > Eragrostis > Eragrostis curvula. The sequence goes on along the minus strand of RWGY01001122.1, from coordinate 106,894 downwards.
GGCCGAGCAAGGACCGGCACACGAAGGTGGACGGGCGCGGGCGGCGGATACGGATGCCGGCGCTGTGTGCGGCGCGGGTGTTCCAGCTCACCCGCGAGCTGGGGCACAAGACCGACGGCGAGACCGTCGAGTGGCTGCTGCAGCAGGCGGAGCCGGCCATCGTCGCTGCCACCGGGACGGGCACCATCCCCGCAAACTTCTCCTCCCTCGCCGTCTCCCTCCGCTCCGGCCACCACGCCCACTCCGCCGCCTCCCGCGCCGCGTTCCACCACCACCTCCAGCCGCCGCAGACGCAGCACGACGTCGCCGCCGCCATGCTGGGATGGAACCACCACGGCCACCACCAGCAGCAGCTCCTCTCGCCGCAGCAACAGCATCATCAGCAGCAGCAAGATCCCGGCGCTGGCGAGTTCATGAGGAAGCGGTACAGGGAGGACGACCTGTTCAAGGACGCGCCCCAGCCGCAGCAGCACCCCGACGCCGGCGGCGAGCCCGAGGAGGCAGAGCAGAAGGCCCGCGTGCTGCCGGCGGCAATGTGGGCCGTGCAGGCGCCGCCGACCAACAGCTCCGCCGGCGCGTTCTGGATGCAGCCGGCGTGGCCGTTCGGCGGCGGCGGCCACGCCGGCGCCGGCACGGTGCAGGCGCCGCTGCAGTTCATGTCAACAAGAAGCTTCCCCGGTGGCGGCATGGGGGACAGCAACAACAACAACAGCAACATCGGCATGCTCGCCGCGCTCAACGCCAGCGGCGGCGGCGGCGTGCAGCACCAGCCGGAGACGGCGACGATAGCACAGCGCCACCGCACTAACGGCGGCGACTCCGGCGGCCATAGCGCCGCCAGCCCGCAGTGATCGACCAATGAAGCAACCGAGGAAGCAGCATCTTCTGATCGAGCGAGTGTGGTGGAATCGCATGACGACGAAGATGCCGAGTGAGCGAGCCGGTGAGCTGGTGCTGGTGCAAGCATTTCGTGGCGATGATGATGATTAGGGCAGAGTTAGTGGCTTAATTAGGTGATTGCTTGCTGCTGCTCCAGTTCATTAATCCATTGGTTGTTTAGTTTATTATTTTTTCGGGGGATTATTTTAGTTTGCTCTTTGGATTAATCTACGATTTGTGCTGATGGAAGTGATGATTAGCAATGGGCCCAGATAAACCAGAAAGATCGATCAGACTGTCATTGGTTGTGCTTTGGGCCGGGGTGTGTCAAGAATATTTCCTGAGAGATTTGTACAGCTCATTTCTTTTTCATACATTGATTAATTAATGATGCGTTTCGCAAGCTTAGCCTTCTTTGGAACGCAGGAATTATATATAGTTAACACTTGCGATCACGGAATATGAGTTGCGTATCACCTAATTAAGTTCCAAATGCGGCTACATCATCATTGTTAATAATTGTATTTTCCTTGGAACGTTAGTAACTAGGGTTTTTGTTTTTTTTTAAGATAATGACTATAGGGTTTTTGTTTGGACGACAACCTATAACGATCAACTATGTTTGCATCCCATGGCAATGAACGCTGACATGCACTTCGTCCGTCGCACATGCCGCTAGCTCAAATTCAAAATTCATGTTTGAATCCAAAAATCTAAACTTGCTGATAGAAGTTCAATGTATTTGTTTACACTTTGAAATGAATGTTTTAATTGAAGATTTCGGATTGACATTCAAAGCTTCACCTGCAGGTTAAACTTTTTACCTCGGATTCTTGCTTCACTTGAATGGTTGGAATGGTCTTGAATTGTGAAGGTATCATTTGAGCGATTTTTTTTTTGTTGATTTAGTGAGGATGTGATGAGACATGCATGATGTAAATCACTACCTGGGACTGGGAGTTGACAAAGAAATTTGTTGGCATATCACCTTTGAATTGATGCATCACGCCATACCAGACTTGAGTATGGAATATGGATATTCAGCCCAATGTGTAAATGTATATAGCCAGTGGCAGCTGAAGCACCAAGCTGCAATCAAGTAGGCTCCGTACTTATGCGACAACACCACAAAAGATAGAAAAAGAAACAAACAAAGAGGGACAAGGGCACTATCATGGAGCTAAAATTAACAAATCGAGATGTCATTATCACCCCTGATGGTATGCAGATTCTATTGCTCTCCATCGCTTCAGCTCATCCTACCCCGATGGTCCTCGTCACTGAAGCAAAATACATACGGGCGATTCAAGAACAGCTTATCATATTAACTCTTCCAGAGCTCGAATATGCTTCACAAGAAACAAGAAGAGCTTTTCAGAAACCACAAACAAATATGCACTACATTTATAATAAGCCAACGAACAATTCCTTTTATTAGCAAATTTTTTTTCAACAATTCCTTTACGCTGCCTCTTCCAAACAAAATTACATATATGTTGGTATTTCAAAAGAAAGGAAAATTGAACAAATTTATACAAGCCAAGAAGCAATCCATGTTGCTCAGAGAAAGGCAAACCAAGCCACAGGCGGAAGAACGGACACGCAAGCCGCCGGCCATGTTTGGTCACTGTACATGGAGAAGACGGTGCATATGCTCCAGTAATTTTGGCCGGGCAAGCACCGTGAGAGCACCGAGGACTCCTCTGTTCGTGATGCATCAATGTCACAGATAAAAAATACTGTTGCCTTTCCCTTTTCTTGCTGCAGGTTTTCCGGAGCCTTTTCTGCTCAGCCAAAAGTTTCTGAATGTGCATGCTTTACATAATTATTTGTGCACCCGTGCTTTAAAAGCAAGCAGAAAGTTCGAATTTGGAGATGCACATAGCAAGCAAACGGGAGCAAAACACAAATTTGTATTTCTTGAACGTGTATGGAGTCCAGGGAATTTTAATGCAAATTCCTTTGTTTCAAACAGACTAGAAATAAAGGAAAGAAAAATAATGTATAAGCAATTGCTCTTGGAAGTGCGTCTGCTTGCGGTTTCAAACTGATGCTGCTTGCCACATAGACAGGACGCCCGTGTAGACACTTGACAGTAATCTGAAAATGACGTGCTAACAAATACTGGGCATGCCTTTTCAAGGCAATTCTCCGACAAGGATGGGGAGCTGGGTTGAAGCCTGTGCAGCATCGCTGTCATCAATGAGAACGCTGTCAAAGGTGTTTGAAGGCTGACTTCAATCATCCCCTAATCTGCCGACAAAGTGGCAGCAACAGCTGAATCGTTGCAAGTCTAGTGCAGTGTGCTCTCACTGTTTGGCGTAGGCAAGATCAACAGAATATTAACAGCTCTTTGATCACAAGGAACAGTTCTCTCGCTGCGGATGCGCAAGAAAATTAAGCTCGTAGAACATGCAATGTCGCACATCTGCTAGCGTGGGAACACAATCTTGAGATGGCAAATCAACTGAAATGAAAGAGTGTTGGGGGGGGGGGGGGGGGGGGGGGGGGGGGGAACCGTCACAGGCATAGTGTACTGTGGAGCATCACACAACGGATGATCACTAGCGAATAGTTTCACATGATTTACAAAATGTTTACATGTTCTTACCATTACAGATACTCTACAGAAAGGTGCAGGAAAGAAGCTGGGAGCCTTGCTCTTTGCTGTACAATTTGCTCATCACTGGGAGATGGGCTCGCCGAAAGAGGGGGATTAGGGATTGACTCTTGTTGGGCGACAAACGTGGTTAAGCTTCCTCGCATGGTCGGGCCGATGGTGCTGGGTGCGACACATGAAACCATACCAGCAACTGTCCCTGTTGGCAGCATCAGGTGGAAGAAGCTGGAAAAAGAAAACACCATTGATGTTAAAAGACTGACAGGATCATAAATAAATGAGGCAATGCTGTGGTGCTCCCAGATGTTTATAGATTTATGGTTGATGTTTCCACTGCATGAAGATGAGATTCGGCTTAAACGGGAACCAAACTTGGTTTTCCTTTTCTGTGAGGAGACTGGAACCTAACTTAGAAACAACGAGCACAATTTTTCAGCGTCTTAATTTCAGACAATCATTTGTTCTAATCAGGTATTTGAAAGCGACAATAGTTAGGTAGTTAGCACTGGCTTGTTTCTTTCTTTGGCAGCTCAACCAGGAGTCTAGTTTTGGAACGTCTAAGAGCGACAAAAGTTTGTGGATAAGTTAGAACATGTTTGAGTTTGTCAGTCAAAAAACAAGATTTACCAATTCATGTCCCTGGCACGAAACAATCTGATAACTCCAACTGGTAACCATGCCGACCAGTTGCTATAAAATACTCGTGATGCATTCAGCACCATCCACCTTGCCTTTGAAGAATATATATGAATGATTGTAGATTGTTTAGTTGGCGAATAACTTTTGGAATATATAAAAGCCATTTGTCGATATATGTCAGATGTGTTCATGGGCACCATATATACTGACCGATTTTCTAGGCTCAGCCAGGGGTTTCTGACAAAAAATTGATAACCTTTTATTACATATTAATATTAATCCGAAAATAAAGAGATTGGACTTGGGCCAGGGTCGAGGTTCAGCCATGTCCTGTGTTGGACCTGGCTTTTCTTTGTAAGGTATATCCCATAATTTATACAGGTCTAGTATGAAATCAGATATATGCGCCAATAAAAATAATCTCTCGTGACTAAATGGATCATTATATTTCAAATAACTCAGTAATTAGCATGAAATCCTTATATCAAAAGGAATTTGATTGGGGAGTTATTAGTATTCATGTGCAGTATACATACATGTCTGGGCGTCGATACACGGAACCAGTACACCAGGAAATCAATGAACTTGTTGTAGCAATGGCTGCATTCATTTGAAGTCAACAAAATGAATATTAGCAGAAAGAAATAAAATGCTGTCTTTTCTGAACTCAGAAAGAGTAATTACTTGCAAACATATGTCTGCGAAGTAATTGCTTCCGCATTATTCAATTGCAACCTTGATCGATCTGTATGCAACAAGAACATCATATTAGTTATAAAGTAGGCACATATAGAATAAGACATAAGTAGGGTAATGTCTAGTACATAAACCAAGTGCTAAATGCTTCCAAAGGAGTCCCCGCCTTTTAATAAAGCCTAGAAAGGTATTGCTGGAAGATGTATGAATTATTGTCATTACCACAAATGTGTTGTACCTAGTCCCTAATACTTTAGAGAATCTCAAGACATATCACATGAGATCTAATCAACACAAGCAACATGTCCATATGTGAACAAATGTACCAGTATTACACAAACACATCAGCATATGAATTGATATACTGAGCATTGCGACCTTGATTGAACAGGATGAGTTCTAAAGAATCTTCCTGCATTATGCTTGTTTAACTATTCTGCGCATTCACATCTCTGCACCTTGCAATTACAGATTTACAGAGGAGTACTCTCTCCGTTTGGTTAATGTTGTCGTTCAGACAACGAAACTTAGACCATTTTGCCTGTATAGTTGCTCTGAAACAACAACATTAACTGAACGGAGGGAGTATAATTGAATTAAAAGCATCTGGTATAACCTAAGAAGGCATATCGGGGGCCACTGGGGATCACAAATATCATAAGTTGGGCCAATGAAAAGAACTCTAGTTTCCTGATGATGCATTACAACTGTGGCGGAACTAAAAGAGCAATTTGCAAGGCGATGTTCATTTTTCATTTATGTTTTACAATAATTGACCACCACATGCTAACAAAGGCAGCGTATCCTATGAGAACCAGGTTCGTGTGAGAACTATGAGAACTCTAATCTGGGTCACATGATCTTGATCCAATGGTGCGTTTGAATTCAGGTGGGAGGGGGGATTTACAAAATCACCGTCCATTTAATCATACTTTTGCAAATTCCCCCTCCCACCTCTCCCTATGCACCCCCTTGGATCAAGATCATGTGACCCAGATTGGAGTTCTCATAGTTCTCACACGAACCTGGTTCTCATAGGATACGTTGCCGCTAACAAAACATTCAATGGGAGGAAATATAAAGAATTACCAAGTTCCCTGTTCTCAAACTTTGAAATCCACTCTGAGATTACAGCTTGCAATGTTTTGCCTGATTGTTGTATGCATCTTTCTGTAATCTGAAAATAAAAAGGAGAAACCACAATTTAGGCTATTGGACAATAACGGATATCATTATGGTGGAATATTCCTACGTCTTTTTCATATGAATTTCCCCCATGAACTGTATCAGGAAGTCCTGAGATATGGTGCTGAGATATCTGCAACATTATGCAGTATGCATGTCAAAACACCACCAATATGATGATGAAACAGTACAATGGATACAAGAGCTATCGGATCACCATTTTGAAAGTTTCCTGGTTGCAAATTAGATTACACTGGCTTGAGTTCACTCCTTGCGAACTCCAGTAAGCACCACAAAATGCTCTATCACAACCCAAACCTGTAAACATAAGTTTGGGAGTTTGGCATCAACAAAGTTCAAAGAATGCAAGGGATATAACTAGTATCACAAATATCTCAATAGGGGAAAGGTGCAATCAACTACATATTGCAGTGCTAATTTAAAAGATCATTTTTTTACACATGGAGAAACCCCTGTCACCATTTTATTAAAAGGATCCACAATTACAGGTCAACAGTTTGTATCCATCCTGGGAGCTCTTGGCTTAGACTACGTTTACATGTTTCCATCTAGCAACTGATCCAGATTTAGAAGCTGGGAGACAAGTGAGAATATTCCTTATCTTATTTTACGCATATTTAAGTAACTAACAACTTTAGTCAAACTAATTAATGTCAAGCATATTGGTGAGATCAACGAATACTCCAAAGCAAGAAAACTCGACTAATACAAAGAACAAATATCAATTTCATAATCATAGGGACCATTAGGATGCACTTTTATGGTCCATCGGAGCAAGGCCTTATTAGTGGTAAATAATTTACTAAATAGTCAAATTTGGCTCCTATCAAAGATTAAATAAAAAAGAACAGCTTTCAAGGTTATAATTCTCAAAATACACTAGATAAGATAAGATTATCCCAGAAACATTCCTCGAATACGAAGGAGACCTGCATACCATTTCATAAAGGAGAAAACATGCATGGGAGAGGCTACAAGCCCGTCCCAAGACTGTACAACACAGCACATATACTCACCTACTAGAAACAAAAAAAAAATATGCGCGCCACAAAAGAGTTAAAACACGACCCTCAACGAGGAGAAACGAAGATAAGATAATCGACACCTACATTTTTGTGGTATGCTGATGTTAGATCTAACTGGCATCATCCCTCCACATCCATTGCATTGCAAGTGAGCAGCTCCTGGACTGCATCTAAATCCACCAAACTCATTACCTGCAATATTATATTCACTTGAAGAACATGAAGAAAAGAATGAAAACAAATTCCCAAGCATGACATGGAAGGCTACATCAAAACTTTTATCATCTACTCCCTCCATCCCTTAATGTAGGGCGTTCTGGAGTTTGAAATTTTTCCCTAAATGTAGGGCGTTTTACAGATAAGACAAACTCTGGGTTTGGTGGGAAGGTTGGTGTAGGGATGAGTTGAGTTAAAAATGAAGGGTATGGTAGTCTTTTAACACATTGACTAGTTTTGTGTTTGAATGCTAGAAAGCCCTATATTTAGGGATGGAGGGAGTACGTTACTGTGAGATAAAAAGTACACATCCATCACTATGTACGAGAACAAAAAACAACATTAATAGAACATATGCGCAAGGATAAACAATGTGAAATTAGACTGACATAAAACTTGCATTATGAAACCAAAATTCTGATTATTTTTTTGGCAAGTTAGCACTACCAGCCAGGCCTTCAATCCGTATTCCAACTAAATTAATAAACAGAAACAACGAAATTAGGATCGATATATTAAAAAGCTCCCACTGATATACCAAAATCATAATACAGTCCTGAAGCACAACTCAATAAATGAAGGAAGAGTATATGACATGACTACATTGACTATTATTTGATAGATTGAAAAGACTAAAGATGACTGGATGGTAAGGCTTATTTACCAGCAGTACAAAAGTCAGAATGGAAGTTCCACACTTACGACATTGAGGACATGGCAGGTCACGATTGTTGATTTCATCACTTGAACGTGGCAAAGGCCGTTTCCTTGATACATTTTTCTGTTTCCCCAAAATCTAATACATCAAGTAATACATCTCTCATTATTCAGTACAAATAAAAATTGTCACATACTAATGTTTGATCTAATGACGTATGGTGTAACAAATACGCCAGACCCACAAGAACATAGTTGTAAAGAATGTATGGTATAAAAAAATACCATAATTCAGTAGGCTGAACAAATAACAATTGTCACATACTAATGTAGGATCCAATGATGAGGCATATTAGCTATTAAAAAAATGCAACTGTGGTACCATCTTATATGAATCAACTCAACAAAACGCTAATTTGCAATCATTTTACTCCTATTTGAAGTAAGAACTTCCTCAATTCCACCACCAAACTTCACATGATGACTTCAGGGATGAAACTTACATCAGCTTCAATACAAAGAAATAACAAATAGATTTCATAACAAAGTTCACTGAAGTTTCATTCTATGGGTGTGCATAACTTTATCAAAAAATGGGACTTGACAGTCTATATTTAGATGCTGCAAATGCTAGTTGAGCAGTTTAACCATGAGGCTTCTAAAGTTTAGAAGTTATCATCAGTCATAAAACTAAAAATCTTTATTAGCGATTAGTTTAAAGCAACTGAATCAAGCATATTGTGAAATAAAACTGGGAAAACGTCAAACAACAGAGTTTCATTTTTTCTCCCTCACTAACACCAGTGGTAGCACATATGGCATACTATACTAGCAGGGTAGCTGATGCATTCATATAAACAGTGTGGACCAACAGTTATTTTGGTACGTTTTTGGACTTACAATATTAGATTTAACCGAGGCATATGACTCTAACAATGCAATCTCCTCATCAGACCTCTGTAGTGATGAAAAAGCTTGCAATATAGCCTACAAAAAGAAAAGATGCACAGAAATCTAGCAGCTGTAAGATACGTAATAATTTTTGAAACATTATTCTGTAACAAATAACAGCAACTATCATGCCTCTTCAATATTGTGTAGGAAGTGATTCCTTCCAACCGATTGAACTGCTGTCCTACATTGTGGGCATGCAGCACTCTTATCACGAGAATTAGCTGAAGACCTTCTTAACCATTCTGAGAAGCAGCCATTGCTTCAAATAAAAAATCAATGGGTCAGAAAAAAAATTCCAGAGAAGCCTACAACAGCAAGGAAAACTGGAAAATGTACCAGAAGTTGTGGAGGCATGGAGCAACGGTAACAACATCATGCCACAAATTCAAGCATATGCTGCATTTTGCATTCTCAATATCCAGTACAATCTGACATCATCATTCAGCTAGAAATTAATAACTTGCAATTCCAGTGTCAAGATGATCCTTATTCATGAATACTTATTTCAAAAGAATACCTTGATATGATTTTTGTCATGGTCCTTGGCATCTGTTATTTCAAATTTATACATCAAATGACCTGGAAGCAAAATGAAGAATATTAATGTCTTGCGAAAAGTTCAATTCAAAGAAACTACCTCTCATTAATTAACTTCATTGTCACATGGAACCTATCAAACAATTCAAAACTTGTAGCATCACAAAGGCTTAAGAGTAGTATACTTTTCAGAACAGAGACTTGCCGTCAAGGTGATGCAAAATTATATTACCTTCTTTCTGGGGTCCAGATATAATCTCACTCCCTTGTTTTATGTCAATTGATTCTTGTTTGACTATTCTTCCATCAACAATAATTGCATCCGAGCTATCAATGCCATATGAAAAATGGTAAATAAGAAGGCAATCTCACAAGATACATTACAAGTTGGATATCATAAGCATGCAACCCATCTGTAAAATTTCAAACATATGCAATGCAACTTACAATGAAATCATGACAACCATGCACAAATAAATTATTTAAAAAAAAATTGGAAACAACATTAAGTTTAAATGGTTTTTGTTCATCAGACATTCAGGTCATATTGCGTTCAAATAACTTAACAGTACCTGGAATGAACATTCAGGCTTCGAAATCCATAAAGTCCGTGTCTTTCAATTTCATTTCTTATTATAAAGCAACCGGACTCCCCAAATTTGTAGAATTTCGTCACAAATTGGCACATACAAATTCTATTCATTGGTGAATCCCACCTCAACAATACTACAATTTGACGAAAAGAATAATAATCCCCCCTCCCTCGCTCAGAAAATATGAGCATTTGGTGGAAAGAACTCTGAGAAAGCAGTAGAAAAATACCCAATCCAGAACATATTGGGAATGCCAATGATTGTGAATATCACCAAGTTGAGAATGAGGGAATTCAACAAATACTAGACCGCTCAGCATATGCAGGTATGAGTTAATTACTTGAAATAACACGGCCATTCCATCAGTTAAGTTACATAGAGTACCTCAGGGCCAAAAATTAAGATATGCAAAGACTGGACCCTCACCCTTTCGAACGACTCACCACAGTTCCCACAAGACTACTTATGAAGCGTCCTGTAAGTCCAATTTCATCGGACATTCTAACAAACTTCCTCAAAATATCAAATGTGCATCAGCGGTGGCCAATCTTACAAGACACGCCACCGCAGGAGAATGTCAAACCAACTAAAAACAGCATCATTTCCAGCAATGCGCACTCCAAGAACACGAGAAGAATCATCCAACCGGAAGTACCTCAGGTTCCGAATCGTGGCGGATGACGTGTCCCCGCCGCGCCTAATCTCGCACCAGGCGAGCTCCTCCCCGCCAGTGGGGGTCACCAGGGAGCAGACCACGGCGTCGTCCTCGGCGACCTCCACCTCTGGGAAGGCGGAATCAGCGGGCACTGCAGGGAATGGGGGCCGAGTCCAATAATCCAAACAGGAGAATCAAGAAATCGTGCAGGAGAAGGAACCCGTAGAGAAACGGATCGGGGAGGGCGGTCACCTAGCTTGGCCCAGATGGCCGCGCCAGCCGGAGAGGACGCCGAGGTGGAGCACGGCGGGGTCGGCTGGGCAGTGGAGCACTCGCCGGCGTCCATGGCGGAGGTGAGGGCCGACGTGCGTACAGCGCAGGAGGAGGAAGAGGACGTTTCCTTGTTGTGAGGGTTTTGTGCGCCGCGGAGTTGGGCACACGTGGGCCCCCATTTGGGTCGTCATGGTTCCATTTCAGGGCCTCGAGTCAATTGGTTAACCATTCCATGGACCGGGCCGGCTATAAGGTTGGAGTTTTTATGGGCTGAAGTAAAGACCCAAACCGTGTAAAAAAAAAGAAGCAGAGGCCCTCCCAACTAGCGAGGACTAGGAGCAATGGTGGCTCATTTGGCCCAAAATTGCAGATTTCTTGTTCAGAGCTCGAAATGGACGGATAAACAAGTCAACTATGATTGGAAATGGTGACATCAGGTCAAATTGGCACTTGTAGCATATCTTAAACGTTTGGCACCACACTTTGTCTGGTATACATTCACTTTAAAGCTAAAGTTTCAAAGGAAATGGGAATTGCTGACGATCATGATTGGCAGGTATGCAAATTGCTTCTTTAATTTGCATTTTCTTAATCCTACCTACGGATGGCAGCCTATTATTCTTTGCAGGACAAAAGTGGTGTAGCGGACAATCCAAGCAAAGCAACAAACGCATCATATGTTTGGAAAACGTGATAGCTAGTATCCCGATACACGGCGAGCTGCCAAATACGAGTATACGATTCTCATGTATTTGGAAACTGAAATTTGGCAAGCCACAAATTTATCCATTCCTGGATTTTCGAGATGTGAAACAAGTAAAATAAAAAGCAGTTCTGGTTTCTGAGTGGATAATACTCTATACCTTTCTTTTTTTTTTCCTTTGGAAAAAAAATGATCTACTATACCAACTTGGAACATCACGACAGTGAACGGTGTACGTCACATTCATGACCGAAGACATACATGCCAGTTCAAAACACAAGTCAACCTCGAACCAGCCCCTCTGGTCCGTTCAATTTTGAAAACAAGGAATTTATGACGAGTGCAAAGTGAAATTCTTTCTGCTCTTTTAAACTTTTCTTTAAACGAGTAGCAGCCAGCACCAACTAGTAACAGCCGAGGGTCTCTGTCAGCTCGGATATTGTTGGTCGCACTCGACGTAGCAGCCTTGCCGAGCAGCCTGCCCACTTGCCGAGCAGCCTGGCGGCGGTTCCCCTTGACCATAGTTCCCAGGAAATTTCATCCTAAAGAGATTTGCAAATAAAATCTTATATATAGTCAGTATTTGTCACGTTATCGTCTCCTAAATCTCTTTTGATTGTTAGCAAATTATTTATTTCTCCAGTAAAAAGAAAGTTTATTACTAGTACATATTAAATATAGAAATAATTTAGTATGTAAAGAAAGCTTAAAATTAGCAGCATGTGATTTCCAAATATTCTGTTGAAAATTGAGGAAAGCTTTTCCACACATATATCTAAAAACGTTCATTTAGATAAGATATACGTTTTTTCTTTTCTTTATGTTGATTCGGATGGGTCTTTTTAAGGCCCAGCCCGGAGCCCAGCTGTTGAACAAGTCTTACACCTCCATTTTCTTCCCCAATTTTTGGAGGTTGTCCCTCCCCACCACCCTGCGCGCCACCTCGATCCAGATCCACCCATCGGCTCTTCCTCCTCCGGCGGCCGTCCTCGTCGTCGCCAGGACGCGACCTCCGTGGAGCGAAGATCCATCCGGCGCTTCTCTCGTCGGTACGGACCATTCTCTGAACAATTTCGTCAGAAATTGGCACTAGCATGAACACTGGACTGATAAAGATTTCTCCTGTGGGATCTGATCTTAGGAGGGCAATTTGATCAGAAAGCGGCAGGATGAAGAGGAACTCGTCGCATGTCTCCCTTGCCTCGGAGGCGGAGATCAATCTCGATCTCTCACGCTTGGTTATCGACAAGCCAAGGTTTACCTTGGAGCGGAAGAGGTCATTCGACGAGCAGTCGTGGAGCGAGCTCTCCCACCGGCAAAATGACGGCTTTGATAGCGTATTGCAGTCGCCTGCATTTCCTTCTGGTTTTGACTCGCCGTTCTCGATGGGGACACATTTTGGTGGTCCGCACCCCCTTGTGAATGAGGCATGGGAGGCACTTAGGAAATCAGTAGTGTACTTCCGTGGTCAACCAGTTGGCACGATTGCTGCCGTAGATCACGCCTCTGAGGAGGTGCTCAATTATGATCAGGTAATACTCCAGTTTCTGGACACACAAGAAACTTTTTTTTGGGATAATTTTTAATAATGTTATTTGATCATTTTAGAAATTAAGTACTGATTCTGAAGTGAATCCCATACAATATATAATGCTCGACATGCTACCTTTACTTTGACCGCTTGATGAATTCTACTATAATCTTTTAACTTTTAGCTTCATAATGCTGTGCTCTTTTCAGATTATTATTATGTTACATGTATGTCATAATGTATAGAAAATAGGTTATGTAGTTTGCAAAATGTCCCTGACACAGTACATTTTCATTTTGTCACTAACATGTCCACGTTGGCTTTACTAGCTCTTGCAACAAGATTTAACTTTTGAGATTTACCAATTAAATGCCTCATGTATTATCACGGATTGGGATCTTTGATTGCTTTCTAACTGGGATTCACTTGTACTTTAAGTTCCTTATTATTCCTCCTTAAACACTTGATAACTAATGTTGTGTTATTGTTAAACATTCCCTTATAATTGCAGGTTTTTGTGAGGGATTTTGTTCCAAGCGCATTGGCTTTTCTAATGAACAATGAAACTGATATAGTGAAGAATTTTCTCTTAAAAACTCTTCACCTTCAGAGTTCAGAGAAAATGGTAGATCGTTTCAAGCTTGGAGCAGGAGCAATGCCTGCTAGTTTCAAAGTGGACCGTAATAAAAAACGGAACACTGAACACTTAGTTGCTGACTTTGGTGAGAGTGCAATTGGTAGGGTGGCACCGGTAGACTCTGGTTTTTGGTGGATTATTCTCCTTCGGGCATATACAAAGTATACCGGAGATGTTAGTTTGTCAGAATCACCTGAGTGCCAGAAATGCATGAGGTTGATACTGAATCTCTGCTTATCTGAAGGATTTGATACTTTTCCAACACTGCTGTGCACAGATGGTTGCTCAATGATAGATCGTCGAATGGTAGGAGCATTTCGTCTCGATGTGATTCATATTTAGATGCATATCCTTTGCAGTACATTTTTGTACATGGTTAATAGATTCTGCATGTTCTTTATAACCAAGGACCATGTCCTGTTTTTTCATACACAATTTTATTTTGGATAGCATCATAACTCAAATATGAGGATTGGTATCCCTATAATTTTCAAGGTTTCATTGTAGATTTACAGATGTCATATTCTTATACAGCATACAATCTAATTTTAAGAAAATTTTGTATGTACCCATATCAGTACAGTTATGCAAAAATTATTTTTTTCCCCTGTAAATAGTGGCAAAACAGGCATTCTAACGTATATGTTTTCTTGCTGCTTCTACTTTTGTATTACGTTTCATCGGAAATGATGAATCTCCACATAATTTTCAGGGTATATATGGTTATCCCATTGAGATCCAGGCCCTATTCTATATGGCATTAAGATGTGCTCTCCAAATGCTTAAGCCAGATGGCGAAGGGAAGGAGTTCATAGAGAAGATTGGGCAACGGCTACATGCACTGACCTACCACATGAGGAATTACTTCTGGCTTGATTTTCATCAGCTGAACAACATATACAGATACAAAACAGAAGAGTATTCCCACACTGCTGTGAACAAGTTTAATGTTATACCAGATTCAATCCCAGATTGGGTGTTCGATTTCATGCCATGCCGAGGAGGCTACTTTCTTGGCAATGTCAGTCCTGCAATGATGGACTTCCGGTGGTTTGCTCTTGGCAATTGCATTGCCATTGTATCATCTCTAGCCACTCCAGAACAAGCAGTGGCTATAATGGATCTCATTGAGGAGAGGTGGGATGAGCTAGTCGGTGAGATGCCTTTGAAGATATGCTATCCTGCTATTGAGAATCATGAGTGGAGAATTGTCACTGGCTGCGACCCCAAGAACACCCGGTGGAGTTACCACAACGGAGGATCATGGCCAGGTGATGTTTTCTTTTGCAATATCTGTTGTGATGATATTTGGCTTACCAACCTTCACTGCAGGAATTGTCTGGAAAAAGACCAGTACTTTCTATACACCATGCTTTGTATAGATTGAACGTATATCCTGACATCTGTGATCTGTCGCTTGATTTGTATTCCTGTTCAAGTTAATTTTATCAAGTTGCCAGAATGAAGATTATAAGTCCATTCAGCATAATATTTTTGATAATGGTTAGACTAAAATGTCATCCCGAAACTGACAACATTATTTTTGTGTATGCTTTAGAACCAGGTTATCTGAGAAATTCTGGATTATTCTTCATATGCTTTCTGCTAAATGAGATTGTTAGGGATTTTTTTTCACTGCTTCTTTATGCCTTGAGGAGTGTAGAGGTTGTTATGCAAATGTGGATTTATCATGTCGATGTAGCTAGCTGGAGTTTCAACCAAACACTGAAACATCATGACTTTGAAGTTATCATTGTTTTTTCTTCATATGCAGTTCTTCTGTGGCTGCTAACAGTGAGAACACAGGCTATGGATTTATTCTTGCCAGTACAGTTAACTAAACACAGACTACGGATTCAAAGTTCTCACTTTTTCTTTCTTCTAAATATGCAGTTCTTCTGTGGCTGCTGACAGCGGCCTGTATCAAGACTGGGCGGCCACAGATGGCAAAACGTGCCATTGAGCTCGCTGAGTCGAGGCTGCTCAAGGACGGCTGGCCGGAGTACTACGATGGCAAGCTGGGAAGGTTTGTTGGTAAACAGGCCAGGAAGTTCCAAACATGGTCCATTGCTGGTTACCTCGTCGCCCGCATGATGCTTGAGGACCCGTCAACGCTCATGATGATCTCCATGGAGGAGGACCGCCCTGTAAAGCCGACGATGCGGCGGTCGGCCTCATGGAATGCTTGAATGTCTGGATGGTATTTCCGAAGAAAAGTTTCAGTATCAAAGGATATAGAAACGATTGTCTTGAGACCACAAGAATTTGCATTTTGTATCTGTACTCTTTCAATTAGGGAAAGAAGTGTATCATAGATGATCGTAGGAGTTACACAACGATTTGTCACTCTTTTTGGGTTTTGTTTTCCCTTCAAAACAACAGCGAGGCTGATGTTCAGTTAAAACATTGAATCATTGATTTTGGAATAAAATCACTGTTCTCAGTTATCATGGCATGAATATGTATGGGATGCTCCCTTACATGTATTCGTACATCATAGGAACATTGTTCCAATGTACTACTTGTACGTTGAGGGAAAGAAAATAGGAATGTTTTTCACTCTTTTGTTTTTGATTCCCTTTTCAGAACAGCAGAGAGGCTGATGTTGATGTTGGGATAAAACATTGAATATTTGATTTTTGAATAATTTTTCCAATTACCATTGCATGCCTATGTTTCTTTTGCACCAATGGCGTGCTGATAAAAATAATCATATACTCTTACACATGTATGTACAGTCATAGGGGCATTGTTCAATGAAGGGGTAAAAACAGGATTATGTTGGCTCTCCGCTCTATAGTCGGTTGCATCAAAGACCTCATTGGATTCCGGATCGAACTGAGAACTCCGCCTCCTGAAAAACGCATCCGTAATTCCTCTTCACCTTCTCGTGATCCGCCGGGTGCGATCCCAGGCAGGACAGGAGCCACACATGGAAACCCTAACCGAGCCGCCGACAGAGTCCTCTGCTTCGCCGGCTCCACGCTGGGCGACGCTGCACCGCTACGCCAACTGGCGCAGCAAGGGCTCTCCCATCGCCGACGTCGACGCCAAGACCCTGGCCGCCTCCTTCACCTCCAGCGGCCAACCCTTCCGCGTCTGCTTCCACCTCGCGCCGCCGCCGGCGAACTCCGGCTTCGAGTACGACTGGGCGGGCTTCGCGCCGCCGGAGGACGAGCTGTCCCAGGACCCCGACATCGTCGCGGCCCACGGCGACTGCGTCCTCTTCGAGGTGGTCGCGCTCAATCGCCGGGACGATTCCTTCACCTGCACCAACTACTTCCTGTACGAGGCCGCCCGGCCGCCGTCGCTGTCGCTGCTCCCCGCCTGCTACTTCGCCACGTTGTACGAGCGGCACCGCCTGCGCCATCAGCACGACGACGATGAATATGGTTACGGGTACCGCGAGGAGGAGGCCGACGACGACGACGACGGCGACAAGTCCGACGACGATGGCCAAGGCTGGCGTCCTGTCACGACTTCCAGCGCGCGCGTCTTTCTGAAGGAGAACACCGGCGTTCTGCGCCGCGGCGACGGGGACGGCGAGGTCGTGGTGGCCGAGCTCGACATGCCGCGGTGGCAGGACCGGCGCGACGCGGCCGAGCTCTGCGTGCTCCGCGTCGGCGACGGCGGCGAGTGGGAGCTGAAGCGTGTCCCCATCGTCTTCGACGGAGATAACAGCGGCGAGGAGGAGCGCGACGGGCTGCAGCGGTGGTGGGAGACGGACGCCGTCGTCCCCGTCGCCGGCCGGTTCCTCTGCTTCGTCGACTACTTCCGCGGCTTCCTCCTCTGCGACATGGCCGTCGCCGATTCCAACAACCTCACGCTGCGGTACGTGCCGCTGCCCGTGGTGGTGCCACGCGGCAACCCCGACACCGACGACTACGGCCGGCCCAAGATGGAGCATTCCCGGACCCTGGCCGACGCCGGCGACGGCGCGGTGAGGTTCGTCGGCGTCGAGCCGCGCTGCTGCTGCGGCAAGCCCGGCAGGAGCACGTGCCCGCGCTCCAGCTCCGCGTTCATCGTCACCACGTGGACACTGAACCTGGGGAACAACGGCGAGCTCTCGCCGGTGACGTGGGTGAAGAACGGCGTGCTCGACTGCGAGGAGATCTGGGCGCAGCCGGCGTACGGGAGCCAGCTCCCTCGCATGGCCTTGCGTTACCCCGTCGTGAGCTCCGACGACCCCGACACCGTCTGCTTCATCGTCTACGAGGGCAGAAAGGATTGGATGCTTGAGATCGACACGAGGAGCAAGGTGCTGCGGTCCGTCGTGCTCCACACCGGTTCGGGGCAACCATACTGGCGCGTACCGGTGAAGCTATTCCATCGGTGCTGAGGGGAAGCAATGAAAAATTAATGGAGAAACTTTTTCATGGAAATTTAGTTCTGAGATTCGAGCTATTAATTGTGCCTTTCTTAATTAACGAGGTACTAGGGGCATGCACGTGTAGTACTGAGGAAGAAGCCACGGATCGCGCGCGGTCCAGAGCGTGTTGGAAAAAGATGTATAGTCACATTGGTAGAGCGAGTATATTTGTAAAGTGAGCTTTCTACAAAGCCAAAGTACACGTATTTGTCAAAGTGAGTATTCTACAAATATGTAGTCATATAAGAAAGAAAATAATTATGTGTAAAAATTACCCACCACTATTATTTCTTAAAGCAATAAACACCAACGTACGGACCTATATTTACTCGTAAGGAAGAACTGATAAAATATGTAACAATAGAAAGTTACTTAGTGTCCACTTTGCAATGCCCCTTGTCAACCTTCTTTCTTTTGTGTGCCTCCTTTGCGTGTCGGCAAGCGGATCGATGGTGCCCAATATGTGCTGGCTGCGGACGTCGGCGGAGGGTGGTGGCACCGATGCTCAGACACCTTAAGAAAGAAAAAAAACGCTTTCTTATCTTCTTCCTTCAAATGAAACATGTGCTCAGGCAGGTTCACATGCAATAGCTTTCCCTTTGTCCCGTTCAATCAACGATCAACGAGGCCACACTCCCTCCGAGACATTAGTCAGCGTTCCACCTGCTATTCGAGCGCCGATAACGACGAGCATCATTACTTGTTTTGCTGCCTCTGTTTTGCTGAAAGTACCCTAGTCGACTAAGTAAATAACCCTCTCTTTTGGCGAATCGTGTAATATATTCTTGTTTTATAGCTTGAGATCTGCGCCATGTGGCCTTGGTCGGTACATCGGTCTATTGACTCGATCCAGTTAGCCAAAGCTCAAGCTTCTTACTTTGTAACTCCTTAAACCCCACTGATCTCTGCGTCAACGGCGGTGAAGGCAATCGAGAGCCGTCCTTGGATTGCAGCTGCGCGCAGGCCTCCGTCTTATTCCAGGTTAGTGATCCATTTTGCCGATCTGTCCATTGAGGATCTGGACCTAACAATCCATTGTTCAAGCAGATGTTTCAAATCTTACCAGCTGGTGAACTTGTTCGATACATGTAAATCACCGAATTGATCTCTACTCTCTCTCTCATCTGTGGAGAGTTGCTGCGTCAAAAAGGTTCATCACTGACATATCATTTGATCTGTGTTAATCTCCTGACAAATCGTACCAGGTGATGCCTTTCGTTCTATGCGTTAAATCTCCCAGTCTTCCGCTGTTTTTTTTTTTTTTTTTTTTTTTTTTTTTTTTTTTTTTTTTGAGAATCCCAGGCTTCCGCTGTTGACGGTGGCACACTGAAAGTCAGTGGCAAACAGGTTCAGCATAGACTAATTGTCCTCTACATATTTGGTAAGTACACAAGGGTTGGAGCAAAATAGGGGTTTTAGTGTGGCTTTATGCTTCCTAAATATTTGGCTCGTGCTCCCTAAATATTCAGAACTAATGCTTTGGTTGCCCTCTCTTTAGAAGCCTACCTGTTAAAGCATAAATTATATTTGCAAAAAACATCGAGCAGATTGAAACTGCAACCATAGACTATTTTTGAGCAAATTTGAAGTTTTTTTTATACCACCAATAGCGAGGTACAACATCCATATGATTAAGTGGACTGTAATTAAATTTTTTTATTCGTGGTGCCCAGCTCAAAAAATGATAAACTGTTCCTCTATTCTTCATTTTGGTTAGACAGTTTGTTTCACAGATTTGGTCAGCTATGCAGATCATTTTCCTTGTCTGAAACCATGATTCTGCCATTTATCTTTTCTGATTGCTTATCCTAATCATCCTCAGGCTCTGTTCTGGTTCTTGTTTGATTGGTACATTTATAGGCTTATAGCCTTATAGGCGACTGCAAATGGACCCTAAAGCCAGTGTATGCAATCCCTTGGAGTGCATGCTAATTGATGAAAGGGAAGAGCCAACATATCTGCCGTTATCACTGCTAAAATCCATCACGAATAATTTCTCGGATAATCTGCAAATTGGCACAGGCGGGTTTGCAGTTGTTTACAAGGTATATGTACTCTCAGCTACTCTTAGTTTTGCTCACAATTGATATATAGAACTTATGTTCAAGCTCACAAGACAATGTTGTGAGTGCAGGGTCTACTTGAAAATGGCACAGTCGCTGTGAAGAAGCTTCTGACCCAAGCGGTTGACGTGCATGAGACAAAATTCCACCAAGAGGTTGATAGTCTGATGAGGGTAAAGCATAAAAATATAGTACGATTCATGGGATACTGTTCTGACACACAAGGGAAAGTGCATAAGTTCCAGGGGAAGAATGTCATGGCAGAGGAACGACAGAGGTTTCTCTGCTTTGAGTTTCTGCCACAAGGGAGTCTTGATAAGTACTCCCTCCGTTCAGAAATAGATGTCACTGTTGATTTTTAGACATCACGTTTGACTGTTCGTCTTATTTAAATTTTTTACATAAATTTTATTTATTTTTTTACAACTTGGTTTATCATTAGATATATTTTAATCATGACATATTTATTTTTATATTTGAGCAAAATTTTTGAATAAGACGAATGGTCAAATGTGATATCTGAAAGTCAACAGTGACATCTATTTCTGAACGGAGGGAGTATATCAGTGGTAACTTTTGTTCCATCTTATTTGTGGGGGAAAAAAATAATCAAAATCCCGTTTATAGCTCCATCAACACACACAAAAGGAACAAATAAAATAATTTAAACTGCTCCTCACTTTGCAGACGCAGCCCAAGGACTTGAATGGATGACACGCTATCAGATAATTAAGGGAATCTGTGAGGGTTTGCATTACCTTCACCAACAGAAAATTGTTCATTTGGATCTCAAACCTGCAAATATACTGCTGGATCAATACATGGTGCCTAAAATTGCTGATTTTGGCCTCTCAAAGTGCTTTGATGAAAAGCAAACTCGGGCTATGACTTCAAACGTGTTTGGATCACA
This sequence comes from Eragrostis curvula, assembly GCA_007726485.1. NCBI lineage: Eukaryota > Viridiplantae > Streptophyta > Magnoliopsida > Poales > Poaceae > Eragrostis > Eragrostis curvula. Next base: position 85,731 of record RWGY01001122.1, on the reverse strand, counting down.
GTAAGCTAACTAAATACCTTGAAAGCATTTTTTTTATGGGGTAAGAGTTATGTTGCATTCATTTTAGCTCCTAAGTTGCTCAGACCACAAATGTTTTTCATGCAGGGGATATATGGCACCAGAATTCTATAGTGGACTAATCACTTTCAAGTCAGACATATATAGTCTTGGTATTATAATTATAGAGATATTGACAGGGCAAAAGGGATATCCTGAGATTAACAATGTAAGAACATTCTGTTCCAAGATAAATGCTATAGTAAAAATTCATAAGGCCACTTGCATGATAGTTTCATTTTGATTAAATAGGACGTTTAATATTTTTTATGATTAGTCAAGGATGGTGCAATATAAGTGAATTGCTCACCTTTTCCCATCAGCTTAGGCTTTTGGATGAACTGGTTGGTGCATGCAACTCAATATGGTATCGAGTTCGAATCCTGGCTGGCACGATTGATTAAATAAATTGCAGCCCACTTCAATATTCCACGTTTGTGGCCTGTGAGAACCTGCATGTCAGGAGGAGTGTTAGAGTACAAGCGAATTGCTCACCTTCCCCATCAGCTTAGGCTTTTGGTTGAATTGGTTGGTGCATGTAACTAAATAAAAAGATTATTGCAGAGAGATATTGAAGAGGTTTCAGGCCTCCGCGTCGCACCTCCCAAGTGACATGGGTGGCAACTCCCACCGCCACCATATCCTTTCCCCCTTCTCCATCTCCCTAACCCAGCCAAACAGCCACAAAATTGCAAGGTTGGCGGCGACGGGATAATCTCTCCCCCCCCCCCCCCCACCCCCCTAGTTCTTGCATGCAGATCTCCTCTCTGGCAGTGGCGTTCCTTTCCCTCTCTCTTCCTGTGGGGTCAAATGGACCTCGCGAGTGTTGTGTGTCTACTACCTTTTGGCGGTCGGGCATTGGTGCACATCCAGGTTGCTAGCCTTGCCTTGCATGAATGATAGGCACGTCACAACAGTTGCCATAGCCGCGGCTCGATGACACGGATGATCGGGCCTCCTTATCGGTTGATTCTCTCTTGTCCTCCTTCTGTTTGCAAATCCTGTGACTGACATATAGCGATGGTTGTTTGGCAAAGATTGCCTTGTGCTCCCCAACGTGCATGACCATGGCCCGTGGCAGATTATCTGATTCGGTTGGCAGCGGGCTTGATCCGGATCCGTTGGCAACTCCTCCTCACCATCGTGCATGATCCGTTCTGCGGCCTCCAAGACATGGGTGAGCATATGCTCATTGGCTGGGATTGTCGCCGTCAGCTTGATATCGTAGGTCATGCATGCGGGTGACTTTCTCTCAGTTATGGGATTTTGGACATCTACCCCTCCCATTTTCAGCCCACTCACAATGGAGTCCCTCATGCCGTCATGCGGGATCTCGCTGTCGCGTTGGTTGCGTCAGGTTTTCCCTCCCAGTGCTGTGACTTTGGGGGCCACCCATGCTGCTATTTTGTCATCGTCAGCCATTCTGAATGCTCCATGAAGGCCTCATCACGTTCATTCTTTTGAATATGTCGCCTTGAAGATGATTCTCGTTGTTCTAATGAAGTCGGTTTTCTGCATTGGAAGATACTCCCTCTATTCCAGAATATTGCTAATTTTAAAATTTTTCAGACAGATTAAGAACATAGAGTAAAAGACTAATTTCCCTTGATTAACTGTCTGGTTCCGCAATTTTCGTTTGCCATGGCAAGGTTTGCATGGGAAAAAAATTAAGTTGCCATAATCTTCAGCTGAGGCAAACCCCAGCACGCCAGCGACTAATTCATACTTCCAAAAATACAGCGGCAGGAACAGCAACGTGGAGAGGTATCCTTGGAGCAACACGCATAAATGCAGGAGTTTACACTTACAAAAAGCTACATCGTGGGGAAAATTTAAATGCTAAGACTAGTTATATTCTTTGACAGAGGGAGTAACAAATACGTAGAGAGGATATATATGATCTTCTTTTTTTATCATTATGGGGATTGTACATGTTTAATGATGGCTGAGTTAACTGAAGATGCTCATAGGGGTAGGGTTTGCGTATGTGCGTTCATAGGGGTGAGTGTGCGTGCGTTGTGAGTGTCTGAGTTGTACTGTGTAATCACAAAAAAAAAAATTGTATTTGGCTGTGACTCCCTTGAAAGTCAATACCAGATGGTGGTTGCCTTCTTGAGTGCCAAGACTGGGATTAATGCAGTCCTCCCATCATCTAAAAAAAAAGGAGGAGGTTTCATCTAGATGAGACAATATCTTCACCGTTTCCAACATTCCTTGTATGTATCTTGCATTGTGTGAGCTATTTCGACCATCAAACAAATACTCTACTTTGTTGCTTACATAACATATTTGGAAACCACAAGATGAAACCTCCCATTGGGAGTAGCATAAGGCAGCTCAATAGGGTAATGTGCACTGTAAAATTGTAATCCTATCATAGAATGTAGATTGCTAGACAATTTATGATTGAATTTATATTCAATTTTATCATTGCATATATACCATCGTTATAATTTTCTCTATTGCTGAATGAAGTATTTTTTATGCTTTCTTTAATGGTAATAGATATTAAACTTATGTACATGCACTACATACTTCAGCTGTTCATTTCTTCAATAAACCCTATCTCATGATTGTCATTTTTTAGATACTTGAAAGCTGGGGTACTAAGTTCGAAACTTCGCTGGGAGACATACGGCTGGAACCTATAAAGGTATGCGCTGAGATAGGAATAGAGTGCACTCGCTTTAATCCAGCAGAGAGACCAGATACACAGCGCATAATTGAGAGGCTTGCTGAAATGGAACATAAATATGGTTTTATGAAAACCGACCTTGATATTTCATCGGCAACAAAGGTATGTACTCATGGCACATATATCCTCATTCATTATGTACATTCACTACTCCCTCCACTATCAAAATTCTAGTTGTTTTGAGGTTGTTCTAGGTCAAACTTTTTAAACTTTGTATGTAAATATCTTTTAATTGTTAAGTTTAGAAATGTGAAAAATGATTTGAGTAGGTTCGTATTGAAATATGATTTCATAAAAGTACATTTTAACTATTTTTTATAAATATTTTATAGCAAAAAGTATTAGTCGAAGTTATGTTCTGAAGATCGTGTCAATGTTTAAACTGACTAGAATGTTGATACTGGAGGTAGTATTTTTTTACATTTATTACTTCATCCTTGTCCTAAAATCATATATACTCAAACGGAGGAAACTGACGAGTAATTTTTCTTTAATAGTTTTAAGAATGATCATATGTTCTCCGTGCTGTCTTTTTCTTTTCATAAAGTTCATACGAAATGTCTGTTAAAAACATTGTCAGTACGGTTCTGTTTCTATTCAATGTACTTACATTAACGATGTGAGGGAGCTCAGGTGAATAGATCCACAGAACCATGTTTTGCATTAAACACTGTGGGGGGAGTATGCCAGTCATTTTTTTCAAAAAAATAAAATAAAATTCAGACAGGGTATTTATAGATAGAAAAAACAACCAAAGGAAAACTAAAAGTAACTATGAAGCCATGTTTTAGAAGAAGCTATCAAACTTTCATGGTCTTGAGCATGTGCCAGTTATTTGAAGGTCACGTGTGGATGTAGTGTTAATTTCGTCCCCATTGCATTGTAGCTCGACTCAACTGGTAGCGACGACAAGATGAAGCTGGAAATAATGAGCAGGGTCAAATCGATTCCGTCCACCACGGGGACCAACCAGTTCCCTGTACTGGTTCGAGTGACAGCGCCTCCGCGATACACAGGGAGCTCGCGTGCAGGACTGAACCTTGTAGCCGTGCTCTGTATCAGTGCAAGCATGATGGCCGATGATAGGTTGGATAGCATGAAGCAGGCCATGATGTTCGTCATCGACAACCTCGGCCCGAACGACCGGCTGTCGGTCGTGTCATTCGACCACGAGACGCAACGCCTTACGGAGCTCAGCTATATGAACGACGTGAATCGAGCTATCGCGAAACACGAGGTCCGTAAGCTGCAGCCGGGTTGTGGCATCAATACGTGCCTGGCTTTGGACGAGGCAGCTAAGGTATGACTGCGAATGTGTATGATATCTTTCAAAATTTAAATATTTCAATTTCAGCTTGCATTCTTTTACTTTGTGAAGAATTTCAGCTTGCATTCATTCCTGTGCACTTTGAACAAGGGCCTACGCATGGGTCCTCATTTGCTTGTTGTCCTCGAAATAATTAACTCACCGTATGTACATGTGCCAATATGTGTATATAGATCCTGCGGCACGAAGAGAGGATCAACCGTGTAGGCCGCATCTTCTTGCTCTCCGACGCTGAAGACGAATCAGTCTTCAGACATGATGTGTTTCCTGAATTCCCGGTGGAAACGTTTGGTTTGGGTGCCGGACATGACTCCGCTGCCTTGCCTTACATCGCCGTCAAGACCATGGGCGTCTACTCTTATGTCAACCATGACCTAGAGAAGATCAAGCATGCATTTACACAGTCCCTTGGAGGTCTCATGTCTGTCACCGCTATGGAGGTACAGGTAAACCTGCAGACTCTCGATGGCATCACCATATCATCCATAAGGTCTGGTAGCTACCCGATGAGTATCAGCTCCGACAAACCGTCCGGTACCATACAAGTGCCGGATCTCTACGCCGGTGAGCAGAAGAAATTCATCGTGTACTTGGATGTTCCAGAGGGCGAGCAAAACCAGATCTTGACCGTCAGCGTGAGTTATCGGAACCCCAGGATCAGGAGGGAGGCTACAATAATCCAGCTAGACGAGAGTAAACTGGCCGTCCTGCGGCCAAAGGTGTCGACTACCCCATCGGATAGGCTTGTTTGCCCTGACGTGGCGACAGAGCTCGTTCGTTTGCGGCTGGCACGACTTGTTATGGGCAAGGCTAATAATATACATCGGACCCCCGATGAGCTGCAGAGGTCATGGGAGAAGATCAAATGCTCAAAAGATGGGCGTAGTGCCACGCAGTCAGCCGTGTTTGCCCTCGATGAGGATGTTGCCCAGATGCAGCGCACAGGAGGCAAGCAGTTCATGCACTCATGGCTAACATCTCACGGATTGCAGCGCGCAACCACTATGGAATCACCCTCCGAATCCCCTGGCACCTTCCGAGTCAAGGCAATGGAGGAGATGATAAAAAAGATGGACGAGGAGAAAGCGAACGAGGTTAAGGTAATTTCAGTATGATGTATTTTCATGATCTCTGGCATGTATTTTCAATATGATGTATGGTATGACAGTATAATTGTTCACTTCGGTGAACCACGTAATTTTTAAAAATGATATTACTAATTGACGGTGGTCTCCTAATCATATAGATTAAATACAAAGATCTGACGTGGGACGAGTCCAGCGAGGTAATATTTTCTTCCATTACCATTGTAATTTATAATTACTTTTTTTGAAAGACAATTTATAATTACTATAAAACGCTAATTAAGCATAGCTTCATTGTACAGCGTTATTCTGCAACAGTGCTAATGGGGACGGAGGGAGCCATGGAGAAAATGGGGGTCGTCACCTGTACGCGTGAGTTTTTAGAAAATGGGGGTCGTAACCATTTCACATAGCATTTGCAAAAAATTCGTCGAGGCCACGTGACCCCGATGGCATAAGGTAGCTTCGCGCCCCTGAGTGCTAGTAAAGGCAATAAACGGTGAAACTTTAAGTTCTGCACCAATATGAGTATTTCATGCGAAAGTACGTTACTAGTATAATAGAATATAAAAGAACTACTCCAAGAATATATATATACTCAAAAGAACTGCACCAATATGTATATGTACTCAAAATAATAAATGGGCATGTACACATACCCAAGTTGTTTTTTCAAAAGTGAGAGTAACTACACCTGAGAGTAGAATGGATTTTTCTATAGCCATTCTATAGGCCTCTTATTTAATTTATGACTTTTGTGTATTGTGATGTATGATATTTTGCTACGTGATTTACAACAGTTTTACCATGGCTCTTCTTTCAAAACGTATGTGAACACAGATTCATAAATTTGTTTAAATTTATTGTAAATCCGTGATAAAATTATCGTAAAACTATGTTATCGTAATTTTTGACATTTGACTATGGTGATTTATGATAATTTGTGATGTGTTTTATTAGACTCTTATCGTAACTAACGAATAGCCCGTGCGTTGCAACGGGAGGAGAAAAAAGATATCAAAGAGGTAGTCATGCCAAAAATCTCCTTATTACCTGGCTGGTTCAACAGGGAAAAGCTAATTATAGTCTCTACTACTTGTTGCATGCTGCCTGGCTGCATACTAGTACAATGACAACGCGGTATTTACATGGAATCGAAATTTATAGGGTGTACAAAAGAAAAGAATGGACTGGTTGTGTATTTACTTAAGTTCAACCCTGATGCTGACATGTCTATTAACTTAGGTCCAGTTGAACTTAAGTAGATTTAGGAAAGTACCTACATAAATAAAGCCTCAATATGCTGCATAATCTGAGCCACGACATTAAGGACTTAGCCACCCAGAACCATCGCCTCCTCCTTAAATTTGTCCACAAACTTTTCCAGAACGACTCCGTCCCCTGGAAGGATCGGATCATGCGTGACATCCAGCACGACCTTGGAGCCGGGATTCCCTCCACCTCCTTCATCGGACAAATCATTGATGCGGAGTTGGATCGATATAGGTCCCTGACTCGAGTCGTCGTTCACAACGACACCTCCACCTCGTTCGGGTTTGATGACTGGTTAGAACCCGGCGCCCTCCACACTCAAAACCCCGCTCTTTACACGCATGTCACTAACACAAACATGTCGGTCGCCACCGCAGTCACACCCTCGTTCCACCTGAATCTCCGCTCCCGCCTAATCACTGTGGCCGCTGCCGAACTCGCACACCAACAAACTAGCAATGATAGAGCTGGATGATGCTCCGGATACCCGAGTTTTCATCTGGGGGTCCTCTGTTTTTTCTTCACTTGCTGCTTACAGGTGTCTCACCGAAACCGGGGTTGAAGACGACAACGGGATCGTCATCTGGTCGTGCAAGCTGCCCACCAAGATGAAGTTCTTTGCTTGGCTGTTTTGCAATGACAGGTTGAGCACCCGATCCAACCTCCTCCACAAGAATCACATCACACCGGAAGAATCGCCCTGCCCGCGCTGCCCGGGGATCGGCGAGGACGCCTACCACTTGTTCTGCCACTGCCCGTTAGCCGCCTCAACATGGACTGCACTCGGGACTCAGCCGCATCACGAGTTCATGCATCATCGACCCATGGCGTGCTGCTCATCCACCACACCTCCCCCGCAGCTGCTGGCCGGGTGTACTGCTCGTGTTACTCTGACGCATTTGGAGTTCACGGAACGACAAGTTCTTCAATGGGATCGATGGCGGAGTCAACGGCGACCTGCGAGCCGCCTCCCAGGACATCGACGTCTGGAGATATCGCTTCCCAGCAACGGAACGCGTGCAGCTGGACCTATGGTGTGAGCACATTCTTGCCGCTGTCTCCAGCGAGATTACATCCTCTCCCTTCTCACTATCCTGCTGTAACACCCCCTGTATTCTGCCTTCTGATGGCCTGATGGCGCGATGGCCCTTTGGGTCTGTATGTTCAAATATGATTTGAGGATGGTTCTTGGCCAATTCTATCAGTTTTACCAGTAATACTCGAGGAGAAGGAACAATCTTAGAAATCGACTAACCCGGTTAAGGATCACGATCCGAATCCGGCCTCTTGTCTTACGTCCTTGCTTCCTAGAAGAAACCAAAGGACTAACAAAAAAAAATGTTCTTCCCAGGAATCGAACACACGGCTTCGTTATGCAAGAGCAAGCCCCTTACAAACACGATATGGTTTCTCTTGTGAAAGCATATGCGTCTTTCAGTTTATTTGTACTGTAGTGTGTCAGGACGCAAATACGAATTTGAATCCGATTTGAACACAAATGGCAGAGGTCTGAATCTGATTTTTTTGACTAATGACCCACTTGAGACTTATTATTGTTGTATTGTAGTAAATTTCATTCAAATTGTTGTAAATTTGTGATAAAACAGAAGTGGCTATAGAATAAGCATGAAATTTTCAACATCATGTTCTCGGACACTTGTCGCATGCACAGTTACGACAAAAGTTTACTAAAACACATCACAAATTTATCTCAATCACCATAGTCAAATGTCATAAATTACGAAAACATAGTTTTACAAAAATTTATCATGAATTTATGACAAATTTACGACATCAGCGTTCACACACGTTTTGAAAGAAGAACCATGGTAAAAGTGTAGTAAATAACGATGCAAAATATCGTAAATCACTGTACACGAATACCATAAATTACGATACAAAAGTGGCCACAGAATAAGTTATTCTATGGCCAGCTACAAAATAATAGCTCTATCTAAATATAGCCACACATCGAAGCCTAGCAATGTGGACCCGAAGTTGATCACAGAAGCAAACTCCAACCAAGGCGCCAGTAAAAGCAAAGACACACCTACACAAAAATTTGTTGCCACAAACCCTGAGCAACTAATACTCAGCAAGACTTAACAAAAGGCAAAATACAGTCGACTCCTAGTATGCAAAGACAACAAAGGGTAAGCTGACTCAAACTTGCCTAAAACAACACTAGTTAGTGAGTCCTTACTTTTAAATTTTAGCTCAAGTTTAGTATTTAACCATGTATCATGTTTTGTAGCTAAAAGATAAAACAGGCAAATAAGTAACCAAGCAAGTAGTACCGTATGTAAATAAAGCAGTCCATGATGTGGATGGAAAAAACCAACAAAAAAGAGTTTGTACAAATCCATATTTCAATTCTCTATTGATGTATGTGATTCCAGTAAATATTTTTCAAGAGATCAATTACTTATTTTACATCATTTTCTTACTATCAAAACCCCTTTTTCACCGTATCGTATGATTGAATCCGACCTTTATCTAGTTTCCAACAATATGAAGATTAATAAGAAGGGGAAAATTTCAGTGCAAATGGAAATTGAGTGTAATGGTGCAAACATGCAATTCCACCCGTCCGATTGTGATCTAAAGGCTCTTGTTCCTTCCTTAATCTCACCTGTGGTCTTTTGGAAATACCTCCCCGATTGTCTATCTTTATTTGGAAATATTTGAAAGGAACAAGGATCTTTAGATCATGATCAGACGGTAGGGATTGCATGTTTGCACCATTGCACCCAAATTCTATTTGCACTGAAATTTTCCCCTAATAAGAACAAGCGATACGACAAGCCAACGTATCATAGTTTTGGTATGAATCCAACCTTTAGCATTGTATTAGATTTATTTGCCAATCTATCAATGTGCTATCAATAGTTTTGATGATAGTAAGGGGAGTTGGGGGGGGGGGGGGGGGGGGAGGGGGCATGACCCCTTTTAGCTCTAAGGAAGCTCCGTCATTGCTCCCACCGACAGGAAGATGATGTACAAATCATCGCGGCCTACGGCGACGCTGTGCTCCTCAAAACCGTGGATAACCGAGCACTAAGAACGATTACGTCGACTACTTAATATACAGGGGCGAGTGCGCCAGAGCTCCCTCGCAGTCTCTTCTTCGCAGCCGAGACATCACCATGACATGTCAGGAACGCATACGGGATCAGGACTCTAGTGATCCGTGATGACCTTATACGCGCACAACCTCAGTTTTATTCAATTTAAACAGCTAGGTGTCTTACTTGCGCCCTCCATCCCTAAATATAAAGGATTTTAGGTTTAGTCAAAGTCAAATTTTGTTAACTTTGAATAGCTTTATCTATAAATATATATTACTTTGAATAAAAAGCATTACATATTTTGATAGTAGTTTTTAAGGTGAATGAAATGATATAATTTAGACATTGTAAATATTTGTCAATATTTTATTATTAACAGTGAAAGTGACCAAACCCAAAATCCCTTATATTTGTCAAAATGTTTGTCAATGTCGTTGCAGGCGTGTTCGACTACAACGAGCTCTTGGCGTTTCCTAACTACGGGAGCCCTCCACGTGATGAGGACATCACTCCTTCTTATACACATGACACGCCTCCGCTGGATATACAAGGTCCAATGACTAGAGCTCGCGCGCGACAACTAAATTTAGAGGTGAGCTTGTTCCTAAACACTTCTTTATATATGAATTTTGAGAATATATTGCTACCTAATAATTATATTGTGATTAGGAACCATGAAGAGGCAAAAAGGCCTATAGCCTAGTGGTTACAAGAGCCTCAATAGCACCTGAGGTCCTGGGTTCGACTCTCGGTAGAAACGAATTTCCTAAGATTTAGTAGCATTGTGCTTTCAGCGGTAGGCGACGTGGCCGTCGACAGCGAGACGCCAGTAGTGACTTTGTCAATCTGGAGAATTTGCCGGCTCGGTCTTCAAAGATGGTCATAGGGATAGGGTTTGCGTATGTGCGTTCATAGGGGCCAATTTCGGAATCCAGGAGCATTCTACGCTAAAACGGATCCCCAGATGTGGCTCGGTTTTGGACGTTCTACATATGGACAGCAAGATAATTTGATAAACTTTCTAATGGAACTGGCATCATGTCAAAAGTCTTCTGAAGTCACTAAGAATTATTGAAACAAGTGGACGCCAAGAATCTGTCTTGGTGATGCGCCACTATAATTTGGCTTTTGGGCTTTGCATCATGTTGGAACACATTAGGGGCGCGTCCAGGGGTCTGCCCCTAAACCCTATATTATCATAGCCACCACCCAAGTTAGGGTTGAGTTTTGCTTATATTATTCTGTCAAAAATAATTTCTCCATTTATCAGTTTGTGAGACCACAACTTGTGAGTTTAATCATACATATGCATATTTAGTTGCATTATTCTATGTTCTTGCTTGTGTTCTTCGATATGCATGTAAGGATAAGCCTCCTTGGCGAGGTCGACGGTCCATCGTGGGTCCATAACCTAAGGAGATGTGGTTCTACAATTGCGGAGTTTGGAACGTGTTGTTCGAAAGCTGGATCGAGGTGTGTCAAGTCTCCACCAAATCGATAGTTACTAGGACCTTTAGGAAGATCGGACCCTAGTTCACATCACTGCGCATGCCCATTTTGGACCTCAAGATTACTTTCACGATTGATACAAGTTGTAATTTATAATTCTTTTTCTAAATTATTTGATTAATATGAGACATTTTAGGGTTTCTCTATACAGAACCACCTCCGAACATCAAAGTTAGAGTTCAAGCGGTACACGGATCATCAAAGGCCCAAACCACCTCCGAAACATCAGAGAGCTCAAGCGGTCGGAGCGCATCCCCTTTTTCATGGCGTACGAGGATCACTATGTCTTCTCCATGGACAATAAGGTATGGTTGTTGATGGTTGACATGAGGAGCATGTCATTGTTGTCTGTCATCTGCTGCACCACATAAGCATCGAGAGCAATGTCGCATTTTCCAGTGAAACATCGGTGGTAATCTCAGATATCGTTCACTAGAAAAGTGGACACCTCGTAGAAAATCAATTTTAGTCGAGTACAACAAACATCGGAGTGGCTGCTGATGATCATTGATAATCATTCTGATGAGATTCTGGCAAACTTCCTCATGGTGATTTGGAGAGCTTGGACTGTTCGAAATGAGGTGCTTCAGGCAGGGGCTTCAATTTCTATAGAAGGCTCTGTTATTTTACTCTTGCGATACATGGATGCACTGTACAGTATCCGGCAACAGAGTTATTCTATCAAAGGTAAAGGGAACAAGTCATGGCATTTGCATAGCAGGGAGGGTGATAAAGTTAAAGCAGTTCAGCAGGCATTGCCATGGAAACCACCGCCGGAAGGAACCATCAAAATCAATGTCGATGGTGCATTTGTAGAGATGACAGGTTCTGCAGACTTAGGTGTTGTCATTAGATATCATACCGGTCTGCCATTGCTGTCAGCATAGCGTCTGCTTTTCAATTGCTGAGATGCTGAAGAGGCCGAGGCAAAGGCGTGCTTGGAAGGAGTTCGGCTAGCTACTCGTTGGCCAAATCGTAATCTGATCCTGGAGTGTGATTGCTTATCAGTGATCAAGAAGCTGAAGCTAGAGGAGGCAGATCGCTCTGAGGTTGCACCAATTATTTTGGATACACGGCAGGAGGCTCGACAATTTGAGAGTGTAGAGTTCGTGAAGATTGAGAGAGGGCAAAATAAAGTAGCGCATGAGGTAGCGCAACTTTCCATTCGTTCTGGTAGGAGTTGTGCTTCTTTTGCGAGTGTTCCAGAGTGTGTTCACAATCTAGTTTGTAATGATACTCCTTAGTATTCAATAAAGCCTTCCCTTTTGCCCAAAAAAAAATATCCAGGAGTTACTTGATGCAGAGTGAGAATAGTTTCAAGATTTTCACCAATGGTTTCAGAAACGGAGTTTGATTTTAGAAACCGGTGGGCGTGACTCCGGCCCAGTCGAATTTGAAGGCGGAGCTCACCCTCGGCGATGCCAGGCTGAAGGAAACTTGGATGGGTCGGCTTTCTAGAGTTTTTTGAGGTCGCACGGGTCCTGGCATCGGAAGTATCAGTCGCGCAGTTTCCAGCTGATACTGGTCAATTTTTTTTGTTTCTGAAACGGACTGTGATTGGAAGCCCGTGATCGTAGTAGATTTTGATTCTTCTGTAGGCAGATGTACTCCTAGAACATTACGGGAGTAGAAAGCCCAACCTATCCGTTCGTATTAGTAATCGATCAATCTCGCCGTGCCAATTAAGCTGCGGCGATCGACATGGAGACCCTAACCCACCCGAGTGAACCCTCCGAGTCGCCGGCGGCAGGCGACGCCGCTGCTTCGCCAAGCTGGGTGATGCTGAACCGCTACGGCGATGCCTCCTCAGTGATCAGCTGCACCAGCACCGGCTGACTGTTCCGCATCTCGTTCCTCCTCGCGCCGCCACCGGCGACCTCCACCTTCTCCCGTAGCTGGGTAGGAGATGCGCCCAAACAGGTCGAGAGATACCGCAACCACAACAACAACATCAATGTTCCCAGCATCGAAATCGTCATTGCACACGACAATGCTGTCCTCTTCCAGATGAGGATCCCCGATGAAGGCAGGTCTGCTTGTCAAACAGCTAAGGCCTTCGAGTACTTCCTATACGACGGAGGCGGCACCGCCGGATCCCGGCCACCGTCATTGTTTCTGCTCCTCGACTGCTCCATACCCTACCTGTGCAGCCGCATGCAGGCTCCACCGTTGGAATCACGCTGCCTGTTCAAGAGAGACACCTGCATCCTGCGCCGCGGCGAGGACGAGGTCATGGTGGCACAACTCGAGCTGGCGCCGTGGGGCGTCCCGAAACACGGCAGAGCTCTGCGTGCTCTGCTTCCCCAGCTACGACTGGGATCTAAAGCGGCTACCAATCGTCCACCATGATGGAAGAACCAGCAAAGTTTTTTTTTTTTGAAAATAAGGCAGGAGCGCTGCCATTCATTAAGGAAGGAGTAAGAATGATTACAACCTAAGGGTACAAGATCTAACCCAACATGAGAGCTAGGCCCGGACTAAGGTCATCACCAGGTCCAGGAATAGGGAAAGAACAAAATACATTAGAAACTCATGAGGCTAGCTGATGATCTTCTGAATTGCATGAAGCATTGACAGCTAGGAAGTCTCCTTGTAATCTGAATTTGTCTTGTTTTCAATGCAATGAACGCTCTGAAAACAATTATCTAGCTCAACTGCAACATCTCATGGTCTTATGAAGAACTTGACAAATTAAGAACAACAACTAGGCAAATGCAACATGTGGTATACTTTCGCGTTTATGTTCTTGTGAGGTTGAGCTGGTCACTGAGTACCTTCTTTTTTCTTCTTCATCTTCTTCGAGGCTTGTGCGAGCTTCCAGACTCTCTTCATAAGGTTTCTGATAGCTATAATCTTATTAGCACTCGCAAGCTTCTTATATGTGTGCAGAAATTGCTGCAAGGTCCAATCGCCGATCTGCTTATCCTCCTTAATGAAGATCCATTTCTTCGTCAACATATTTCGGACCACCTTGAAATGCGGCTTTCGAGGTTTGGTTTTAGTCTTCATCTCTTTGCCCTCTCGGACCACCACAATTGTTTCCTTATCTAATGACATGTTTTGTCGAGTGAAGGGAGACAAAGGTGTGACCATTGACTGCTTGAAGTTGCTCAAGGCTTTGAGCAAGCCATACCCTACCAATTGCTCCGCTTCACTTCTAAACAACATTGGAGTCTGATTATTCTCGACAACACATATGGATGTCGTGGTCGGTGGTGGTGTGAATGAGCCACTTACGGGATTCATATCCAATGGCTCCTTGGTAATCTGCTCGATCATTGCAGCTGCTCTTTCCTGACAGCTACAACTTCTTGCATTGTAACTCTCTCGCATTGCTGCCTCCTCGACCATTGGATCCCACAACCTTAGCTGAATGTCACCTAACGACAACTCTCTACTAAGCTTCATCTCCATCAATGATGCTTCTATCACCACTGGTCTTTAGTGCTCTTTGTCCATGATGTCCGCTTGAACCGGAGCACATGCCCCCAAATTCACCCTCCTTGTCTGATGGCCCTGCAATGAGCTTTCTTGCCTACTAAAATTACCTCCATGTGAGGCGGTGGGGTGCCATTGTTCATCTGCAACACAGGGAGTCTTCCAGAATCAACATGTCTTGCCTGGAGAACGTGTTGGCCAGTAGCCTTGGCACTGACCACAGAGGCGCCGAACGTCTGCTGAGCAGGAGGTTTACGAGGGTACTTGCAGTCCCGTAAGCGATGCCGAAGACCATGGCAGTTGAAGCAACGAGTGGGGAGTCGACATGTAGCCTGGGAAAACTTTATCGGTGAGAAATTTCCGAAATTTCGGGCATGCCGTGTTTATCGCTGAGGTCCGGTATAATTTGTTTATCGGCCAAATTTTTCGGAGTCCAGCCGTTGACTGCGCGTTCATGCGCATGAAAAAGGCCCGCGTTGCTATCTCAAACTCCCGCCGAGCTGAATTGATGCCTGACTAACTCCCACGGTCCCACCTACTCATTCACCGGCCTCCTCTGTTCTCATTTGCTTTTTCCCCATCTCCTGTTCACACAAGCCAAGCTGCAGCAGCGATTTCCTCCGTCAGCAAATTCCTCACGCCGGCCGGGGTAGCTCGGCTCCTCAGCACCACGCCCCGTCCTGCACAGCTGTGATGACGGCTGAAGCAGGAGCTAGGACAGGGAGTGCACATCCCGCATGGGAGAGAAATTGATGGGTCATATTTGCAAATGAACTATGATGATATGGAGGAGCACCTGACTGAACTATGGTTCAGGGACCATCTGTATGAAGGTATCGAAAAGGCATGTCAAAAGTTTTTGAAAATTTTCAAATATTTTTGAATTTTTAAATTTAATTTTGAATTTTTTCCGATATTTCCGAAAATCGGGTTTATCAGTGACCTCCGGTAAATTTTCTTTACCGATAAAGTTTTCCTAGCACGTAGCCACTCTGTGGGAGGAAGAGAGGCAGTTCAAGCACTTGCCTGCCACGGCTGCAAGGTATCGCTGGGAGGGTTGCTTGAAAGGAGGCAATGGCACACGGTGATGAGCACAGCGTCGACGCGGACCCACGACTTCATCATCATCCGCGATGGTTGAGTGCTGGGCTGGCGGCGGTACTGGCCGCTGAATGCGAAACTTCTTGCTCCATCGACATCGACTCTGCTTGGGGTCAGCAACAACCAGAGTGGCATGACCAATAGTTGAGACAGCCGCCCCTGCCCTGCCGAGCAGAGCATCTCGGTAGGAGCCGGGTGCACGGGCAGAAGTGTCGACAACGGAACTCTTGCAAATGCAACTGACCTGCCCACGCAGGTTCTTGGAGTTGGAACGGCCTCGTGAGGCCTCACTGGGGAAGAAAGGCTGAGCTGCCAGAGAGAGTCGAGACGACGACTGGGTCGCATCTCCTTGACGGCGCTCTCCTGTAGTGTGCCGCGATCTAGCTCTCGACCCAGCCGGAATGGACGTCAGTGAGCCTGCCGGAGTTAGCCCACTGGCCTGCAGAGCACCCCAACCTGACGCAGCAATGTGCGTGCTGTGAGGTCGCGAACCGCCGCTAAGACGGGGATGTTGGCTGCAAACTCTGGTAAGGATGCTAGAGGCAGCTCGGGGAAGCCGGATCTGCTGCTTGGGGATGGATTTTTGGAGATTTCTTGGGAGGAATTTGGAGTTGGACGGAGGCGGACGTGGGCTATTTGATCTGCCGATTCGTGATGGGAGCGCGCGATTGGATGGAGGCTTGGGTTGGAGAGGGTGCAGGGATGGTCGCTCTGCGATTTGGGTGGGGATTGAGGCTGGGAGGGCGCTCGCCGCCGGGGCCGAGCCCGGCGACGACGCGGTCGCCACCGCTGTCGCCAGGAGCTCTAACGGTCGAAAGGCCCCGTATCGATCGGGACGATTAAGAACCAGCAAAGTGGATGCTATCATGGCGCCATGGGCTACCGACGCGGTGATCCCCGCCGGCGACCGGTTCATGTGCTGGGTCGACTACCTCGGCGGCATCCTCCTATGCGACACGGCGGACCAGACCAAGCTCCTTTACGTGCCGCTGCCTGTGGACAGCGACGAGAGCAGCCGCTTCGGCAGCGATCGTCCTTACATGCAAATTTCCCATACCTTGGCTGGCTCCGGTGATGGCGCGTTGAGGTTCGTCAGTGTCGACCGCCGCTGCTGTTGTGGCGGTGTCGGCGAGAGCAATTGCGCGCGGTCCCGATTCTCGTTCATGGTGACCACCTGGACCATGAGCCTCCTGACCACCAAGGACGAGGCAATGACGTGGGTGAAAAACGGCGTGTTCCACTGCAACCAGCTCTGGGCGCTGCCTGGCTACGGCAGCCTCCCCCGTGTGCCCGTTAAGTACCCCGTCGTGAGCTGCGACGACCCGGATGTTGTCTGCTTCAGTGTCGACAGTTACCATGACAACCTCAAAAGGTTCGAGGACGTGAGGGCGTGGGCTGTCGTCATCAACACGAGGAGTAAGACGCTGCTGTCCGTTCTCCCTGATGACCCCATGGCCAGGCTATGCAGCGACCTTCATGTACCAGCAAAACTTAGCACATAGTACACTAGACACCGGTCGAGTACAAACAACACCCGGTAGGACATCCAGTTGGATTCAGCCATCGGACCGCCATGCACCTGTTCAGTGCGGCGCGACACTGCGGGTGCTCTAATGCTATTAAACTACTGACAAATGTCTAAAAATTCCGTAAAATTATAAATAAATCTATTATTTCTTTATAA
This sequence comes from Eragrostis curvula, assembly GCA_007726485.1. Taxonomy (NCBI): domain Eukaryota; kingdom Viridiplantae; phylum Streptophyta; class Magnoliopsida; order Poales; family Poaceae; genus Eragrostis; species Eragrostis curvula. Next base: position 68,495 of record RWGY01001122.1, on the reverse strand, counting down.
GTGCAACCAACTAAAGGTCATTAACACCTAATTCTCTCAACTCTCAGCAAGCCACGTCACTTAGAAAATATGAGTCGCTAGATCATCATGTCTCACGCTAATCTGGCCGTCAATTGTCTTGCTCGCCCCCTCCAGCAATGTACATCAGCGGACAAATAAAATTCCAGCCCCGTGGCCTCCCTAACCACCCATTATGGACCATTTCTTCAAGCAGTAGTATCAACTTTTTAATACAGGCAAGCGTTTCAACTTTTTATTACAGTCAAGCGTTTAGTAACCTCCATTCGTTACCCTTCCTCTTCCTGATAAAACTACGTACAGCACCAACTGCTATATTAGCCACGATCATCAAGCCCTTCCTAGAGCTGCCAAATCGATCACATTTCCTTCGACCTCTTCTTCTACGCGTTTTTGTCTCCGCCTACAAATCTCTAGACCACCAATGGCGATTCGATTCTTCATTCATGCAGGAGCCTACAAACAGGGCCGGTCCTGAGATTTCGGGGGCCCGGGGCGAAATTACGAACGGAGGCCCTTTGGATATATAAAATAAAAACTTAGCAATATTTCTAAATTAAAATGCGTATATTATAATAAAAATATTCAAATGTGCTTCTAGTTTATTTGATCCATACTAGTATTTGTTCTTCTCTTTTTTGTCTCCATGCATGCATTCTAGTAAGTTGTAGTTGTGCGAATGTGCCATGTGCACTGGATTTATGAATGAGTAATTTACCATTTGACATGTTAGGCTCGGGACTAACATCTAGTCGATCGTATTTGTGTTCACGTGAAGCCCAACACAATAAACTAACATCAAAAGTTACAGGTTTTAATTCAACATGACTAAAATAATTTCACTACATATACATACGTGTCTTGAGGAGAGGCCCTTCAGATTTGGGGGCCCGGTGCGGCGGCACCGTTTGCCTCCCTCCAGGACCGGCCCTGCCTACAAATAAGCTATTGTGCCTTTGGTTTACCTCTTGCTCAACCGTTAGGCCTTGCTCCTTCATGAGCCCGCAACAATGGATTAGTTCAGTTGCTGGAGCGCCTTTTCATATCTATATTGCTGCCGACACCAGATTCAGCTGACGTGACCTCCGCAAAAGTACTTTCTTATTCGTTGCCTATTACTCAGTACAACTAAACGGCTGTTTCGTTTAGGCTGCTTCGTTTAGTTGTACTCAGTCATTCTCACCAATAGATATTTCCCACATTTGTTTATTTCGCAGGTCATTAACAGGCTTGAGATTGCTTGCATGCCAGGTTCAAAGCATAATATATTCGTGTGTACATGCGTGGCATCCATATATATAACCCAATTGTGATCCATATTTTTTTAGCGACGATACTCAACAGTACCATCATGAGTAAAGCTGGTGCCTTCTGATATCTCTCCCCTCTTTCTTCATCAGGCAAGCATATAAGAATTGCAACTTATGCTGTACGTTTTTATCTCTTATTTTGTTGTCAAGCTATCATGGTATTGGGATGCCACACATTGTTGAGACAGAAAAAGGTTTTCTGAAGAATACGTAACTTTATTTTTTTTTCTAAATATAGCATATTTGGTGACTGGAGCGATATTTCCTTTGCAGTGGTACAATCAATCTGTGTGGTTGATTCTGCATTGTTTGTTTCAGTTTTCCTTGTTTGAGTGAGTTGCAGTTCTTCTTAAATTTTGATTAAGATAATTTTTTTCTTGCAGGTATCAATAATGATGATAGTTGAACTTGATAAATACAGTATTAGGTACATAGTTTAATTTTACAAAAAGGAAATAAAAAATCTTTGTTGTGAATAGTTTTATGTCAACATTTGTGTTTATTTTACAATCTTCACCCATATATTATTAATGCCCTGAGAGTATGAATGGTTATATTGACTCTCTCCCTTCTTTCCACATTATATTGGAACTTCTCTTCTAGCTTTATGTCAACTCTGTGTTTATTTTATATTAACGCCATGAGAGTATGAATGGTTATATTGACCATGTCCCTTCTTTGCGCGTTATATGGAACCTTCTATTCAATGCATTGAGAACTATAGTTTTCTTATTCTTTTTCTTTTTACAATTCAGTAGAAAGTACCGCAGCAACGCGTGGGGTATTCTCCTAGTTTAAATTAAAATCAATACTGGCCAAGCAAAAATCCAACGTTATGAATAAAAAAATCCAATGGACTGACCAAGAAAAAAAAAGTTTCACGTGGGCCTGCAAGGCTTTGTTCCAGCCCAATTAAGTTCTCCCGTAACCTGTGTGTGTTGGTACATGCGACCTCATTTACCCTTAATCGTAGTTAGGGATAGGGCTGCCAAAGCAGCACGCAGCCGCCATTATTGACCTCCATTGTTTGTTCGCTAGCTTCACCGGTTTGTTTAGACGCCAATGTTGAGGCGGCTTGGTGTTGGTTGCTTCCACGGGCTGCGTCTGCTGCGTCTCTTGCGATGCCGACCCTCCATTAGCCTGTCACGGTCGATCCAGAATCTCGTCCCAACTTGCGATCATCACCAGAATCCCTCAGAAACGCCGGCGGTCGCCAATGAGCCATGCTGGGTGCTGTTGAACGGCCATGTCTTCCAAAGGGACAGCTCATCCGTTGCCGATGTGGAGGCCACTGCGATCTGCCCCACCTCAACGGGACAACACCTGCGCATCTCGCTCGAACGCGCGCGGGTGAAAATGCACAGATGGTAGCAGCAACCGTTGCTACAAATTGATTTGTAGCGGCGGACACTGCCATCACCCGCCGCTACTATGGATTTAAAAAAACAAAAAAAAAAACGAGGAGCCCGACGCCCTGGTGGCTGGACGCCGATGCCCTCCGCCGCCGTGAACGCACACCGGCGTCGCGTCGCGCCGGCCGGTCAGGAGAGCAGGTGGTCGCGCCCGCCCGACGCGACGCCGTGCCGATGCTAGCCTGATGCAGTGCCAGCCCGCCGCCTTGCTGCGCCAGCCCGAGCCGCCGCCGCGCCCGCGCCAGCCTGGTGCCGCGCCGTCCGACGCGACGCCGCGCCTGCCCGAGCCGCCGCCGCACCCCATTAGCCCAACGCCGCCCCCGCTCGACGCGCCGCGCCCACGCCGGCCTGGTGCCGCGCCCGCTCGAGGCAACGCCACGCCGGCCCAAGGCGATGCCGCGCCCACGAAATCCTGGTGCCGTGTCCGTCCAACGCGCTGCCGCGCTAGCTTGAGCCGCCGCCGTGCCCACGCCGGCCCGATGCCGCGCCAGCCGACGCAACGCCACGCCCACGCCAGCTCGATGTCGCGTCCGCAGCCTCCGCCGAGCCGGTCCGGGGCCGGGGTCGTGGTTGCCTCGCCGCGTCGCTCCAGACAGGGGTCGCGGCCGCCTCACCGCGCTACTCCAGGCAGGCGGCGCACGGGCGCAGGTGGCGCGCGCGGGCGCTGTGCGCGGCAGCTTGCTGCACGGTGCAAGCGCGGCTTTGCAGCCGCGGCGGGCGCGAGCGGTGCTGGACGAGGAGGCACGGAGGCGTGACCTGCGGGCCACATGGGCGCGTGCTCGAGCGGGCGTTGGTCAACGCGTGGGCGAGCTGCTGCTGACTTGCTGCCCGTTGCTTGCTCCCGTGCATTGCTACTTGTGGATGATTGGGGATTGAAGAGAGAGAAGAGGAAGAAGGGCGATTGGAAAAGGCTGCTGGTGTATGGCCGGTGAAGTGCCGTGGTGGAGCTGCTGATGTGAGTTGCATCCTGCGGGCTGCTGCTCGTGTGAGAGAAGTGCAGGAGAGAGATCAGAGAGAGGTGGAAGAAGAGAGAGAGAGAGAGAGAGTTGCGGGAGAGCGGTGGAAGAGGAAGACGGTGGAGGATCCGGGTGGCTTAGACTGGACCAATGAGAAGCCACTATTTGGAATGGACGGATTGCTGACGTGGCTATTTGTGTTTTCTTCTTTCCTTTGTGCGTTTATTTTGAGGTGATAAACAATTTCAAATACAAAAGTTGTCAACTAAAAAGTTTTATATTTCGTCGAGGTCTACAAATTTCATTTTGGTAACTTCTCCATCCGAGGTCGTTTACAAAATTTAAAATTCAAATTTGAGAAATTCAAATTTAAAATGTATTTTTTGTTAGCAAAATTAATTTACATTAAAAAATGTTGAACTACAAAGTTGTATAACATCTAAGGATATGCAATTTTTATTTTGGCCATATATTCATCCGACATAGTAGTAATAATATTATTCACAAATCTTATATATTTGTCTTATAGTTTCATACAACTATATGATAGATGTAGATTTTATGAACAAATTTACAATCACTTTGTTACATCAAGAAATGATCGAAATAAGAGTTGTATATCTTGAGAAGTTATACAACTTTGTAGTTCAACACTTTTCATTTTGAATTCATTTACGGCTTCAAAATATTGTTTGAATTTTGCTTTGCCGAGTGTTAAAAATAATACACTCGGTAAACATAGGTTTTCTCGCAGTGAAACATGAAAACATACATTATCACATGAAAGAGCATGATTTTAGAAAAATATAGAAAAAAGAATCATCAAATTCGGAGTTCGTATGTGGGAGAAATACTACTTACAATTTTTAACTCTGGATTAAAAAAAATCATGAAATATTCTTTTGTTTCATGGTCTTTTATTTGTAGCCGCGGTTCACATTACGAACCGCAGCTAAAAATCGATTTGTAGCGACAGTTCGTAATGTGAACCGCGGCTAAAAATCGATTTGTAACCGCGATCCGTAATGTGAACCGCGGCTACAAATGCTCTCTTTGTAGAGACGGTTGATGGCGTTAACCGTCGCTACATTTGTAGCGACGGTTGACGCCATCAACCGTCTCTACAAATGATTTATAGCGACGGTTCATTTGTACAGTGCCTCGCAATCCACTGTAGCGGCGGTTGAATTTCAAAACCGTCGCTACGGGATTTTGTGCACTGTCGCTAAAGGACGTTTTTATTGTAGTGTACGGTCTTACTGGCAAGGTGCATGCGGATCCTGACGAGCGCTTGGACATCTCTGTCGTAGCTGCCGATGGCGACTCTGTCCTCCTCGAGCTGGGAGGCCGGCGCCGATGGCTCTGCTCGGATTTTTACACGTATGATTACTTCGTGTTCAGGGCCGGCGCCGACCGGCCGCCTTCGCTGTGCCGGCTGCCCGTTCGAGACTTCACCACGGCCAACGAGCGCCGCATGGTCAAATACCGTTTGGACCGGCCCCTCTGCCGCCTGCTGTTCCCGATGGAGATCTGCCTGCTCCGACGTGGTCCCAACGAGCCGCTCATGGTGGTTGAGTTTGAGCTGCAGTACGATCCCGTCACGCAACGCTACATTGCTGAGCTCTGCATACTCCGCGTTGGCAGCCGGCGATGGGAGATCAAGCCATCAGTGCCCGTCATCATCCACGACGAAGGCGGAAACAAAGTCCATGAGCTGCCACACTGGCGCGGCCGCATTGACACGGCCATCATCGTCGGCAACCGGTTCCTGTGCTGGGTTCACTACAACGTTGGCTTCTTCATCTGGGACACTGCAGTAGAGGCGAGCCCCAACAAGATCCGGTTCGTGCCATTGCCTCCTGAGGTGATTTGCAGGTACAGCGAGCACGACGAGGTGCCCCCAATGAAGCATTCCAGGGACATGGGTGCCACCGGTAATGGCGCATTGAAGTTCGTCAGCATGGACACCCACTGCTGTTGTGGTGGCCCTGGTACGAGCACGTGCGCGCACTCCCGCTTCGCGTTCACCGTGACCACATGGACGATGAACCTTAGCACTGACGACAAGCCAATGACATGGGTGAAGCAAGGCTTGCTGCACTGCGAGGAGCTCTGGGCGTTCCCGGGCTATGAGGGTCTCCCGCGTGTGCATCTACAGTGCCCAGTCGTGAGCTTGGATAACCCAGACATCATCTGCTTCCTTGTCTCCAATTCCGAATTTATTGACAGCTACGAGGACCGAAAGGAATGGATGATCCAGGTCGACATGAGGAGCAAGGTGCTGGTGTCTGTCAAAGAGTTTACAGCTGATCCATGGAAAGCCTACTTTCATGTACCGGCAAAACTTCAGTGCTAACCTGGCTAACACAGTTCAGAAAATCCGACCCTTATTTTGTAATTTCTGGAATTTCAGTTTGGTACCATTGGCTACACAATATTTTCCACTTATAGCAGCTCAATCCAAAATTTTGCCCAAATGTACATCGCAACACATAATTTATGGCAACTCTGCAAGACATATTTAGAAACGTAGAAAGAGTGGGGCGCATGGGGTGGCTAGGCCCCTGCTCACCCCCGGATCCGCCCTTGGGTCGCCATCATGTAATAGTGCTAGTCTAGCAGAGAAATAAATCATATTTTGCACTATTGTAGTGCAAGGTTGTCATTGAGATATATTCCATGGTCACAAGATCGAGCCTAAACATTCCATGCATCTATGCTATTTGATCCTGACAAATTCTGAAGACCATGGCGCAATATATAATCAAGTGCTGTTGTTCTTCCTTTTGTTTCTTTCTTATGTTCGGAGGTGTGATGATACTTGTTGCATTTTGCTTCTTAGTTGGATTGGTGTCATCTTGTCCGCAAGATGCAGATGAAGCCAGTACATGGTGGATGATCCATGGCTGCCTGATATCCGTGTGAAGCTCATCAATTTTAATTATTTGGTTCAAACAACTAGGTGTTTTACTTATCAAGGAACGTAAAAGAAATATTGTAACAGATGTCCCAAAAAATCATCTCAATGACAATCGACGAAATCTGACTCACGTGTTCCAGGTACTAGAAGCCCAGTTTTCTTCCAGCCCAATTCTGTTCTCTTGTGGCCCGTCTAGCTAGTTATCGTGGATACTCGGATCGTTAACCTAGTTAGGCTACGAACGCAGGCACGCAGCCGCCATCAGTGACATCCATCACCTAGCTTCAAGCATTCACGGGCAGTCTATCCACAAACCAGCATGCTGAGGTCGCTCGGTATGGGTTGCTTTGGCGGGTTGAGTCTCTTGCGATGCCGACGCTACATTGGCCTACCAATACGATCGATCCATGACCTAGTCCCAAGTTGCGACCAGCGGAGGGATCCCTCAGATTCACCGGCGCCCGCCGCTGCCGTCGCCAAGAACCCAAGCTGGGTGCTGTTGAACGGCCATATCTGTTCAAGGGACGGCTCATCCGTCGCCGACGCGGAGACCTCTGCAGCGCGATGCTCCACCTCAACGGGCCAACACCTGAGCATCTCATTCCAACGCGCGCCGCCGCCGGCGAGCTCCTTCCTCTACTACGATCTGACTGGCAAAGAAGATGCAGACCCTGGCGAGCGCATGCACATCTCGGTCTTCGCTGCCGATGGCGATTCCGTCCTCTTCCAGCTGCGGGGCAGGATGAGACTCCTCTGCCCGGATTTTTACAGGCGCGACTACTTCGTGTACAGGGCCGGCGCCGCCGACCAGCCGCCGTCGCTGTGCCGGCTGCCCGCTCGAGACTTCACCACGACCAACGAGCGCAGTATTGTCAAACACAGATTGGACCGGCCGCTCTGCCGCGTGCTGTTCCGGAGGGAGATCTGCTTGCTCCGTCGACGAGGCCCCGACGAGCCGCTCATGGTGGTTGAGCTTGACGTGGTGTACGACCGCGTCGCGCGACGGGAGTTGGCTGAGCTCTGCATACTCCGCGTCGGCAGCCGGCGGTGGGAGATCAAGCCGTCGGTTCCACTTGTCGTCCACGGCGAAGACGGAAACGAAAGCGATCAGCTGCTGCCATACCGGCGTGACCGCATTGACACGGCCATCACCGTGGGCGACAGGTTCCTGTGCTGGGTCCACTACAGCGAGGGCTTCTTCCTGTGGGACACCGCGGAGGAGCCGAGTAGTAGCCCCAGGAAGATTCGGTTCGTGCCGTTGCCCCGTGAGGTGATGTGCCGGTACAACGACGACCACGGCGAGCTGCCTCCAATGAAGGATTCCAGGACCATGGGCGCCGCCGGCGATGGCGCGGTGAGGTTCGTCAGCATCGACACCCTTTGCTGCTGTGGTGGCGCAGGCAGGAGTACGTGCGCGCACTCGCGATTCGCCTTCAACGTCACCACGTGGACGATGAACCTCACAACGACCGACAAGCCAATGGCGTGGGTGAAGGAGGGCGTTCTTCACTGTGACGAGCTCTGGGCGCTCCCGGGCTATGAGGGGCTCCCGCGTGTGCATCTGAAGTGCCCAATCGTGAGCTTAGATAACCCGGACATCATCTGCTTTCTTGTCTCTAATTCCGACATCGTAGACAGCTACGAGGACAGAAAGGAATGGATGATCCAGATCGACATGAGGAGCAATGCGCTGGTGTCTAGCGAAGAGTTTACCACTGATGCGTGGAAAGCTGACTTCCATTTACCGGCAAAGCTTTAATGCTAACGGACAAATATATATTTGTTGGTCACCAAGAAAATAGAGTTTTAGTCACCAAGTTTAGTGACCAAGGAAAATTTTCCTTTGTTGGTCACTAAAAGTTGATCAATAGTGACCAAGTTTGAGATATTTAGTGGATATATGGCTTTAGTGACCAACATTATATATAGTTACTAAGGTTGTGTTGGTTGCAATAGAGTTTTAGTGACCAAACATATACAAATGTTGGTCACTATATGCATATAGTGACAAGATTTTAGCCACCAAAATGTGACCAATATTGTTGGTGACAAAATAACTATTGTAACCAATAATATACATATAGTGACCAAGTAGCTTGGTGACTAATAGTTATTTTTCTTGTAGTGATATGTGGTTACATAAGTTTCTCATTTTGCGGTGTGTAATTCAAACTTTTGCTTAAGCACCATTTATGGCATTTTAACATCTTAAAGCATAGGAAAAGTTCCTTAATATTAATTTCCTTCGTCTTCATATATAAAGATCCTTAGAATTCTGGGTAGAAAATAGCAAATTCACATACATGCTCATAAAATTTGGGTTAGAGGTGTACACTATTATGTTTATTATCGTACTTCCTTTTTACCATGTGTTCAAGAATCATTTAGAAACTTATTCAAAATCTTGGAATGTGAATGGTATTCCATAATGTATGAGGTCGCTACCTAATAAAAAAAATGTTACGAGGTGATGTTGATCGAGTAATATATCTTGAGTGACGTTGTGTAATTTTTCAAGAAATTGCTTGATATAAACTTGGAGGGAGATAGTTCTGACTTCTAACTTGAATCATGATTTCAGGGCACAAAAATGTCAGGTACAATGGCATAAACAGGCACCCAACACAATTAACGGAATCTTAATTTGTGTTTGATGTCTCGTGCAACTACATGACCTTATATTAGAATGCATGATGATAAAATATAGTCGTGGTTCTTTTTCCTTTTTGAGAGAAAAATTATAGTCCTGGTGAAATGGCTTGGCGCGTGCTAACTTTATTTATTTATTTTTTGAGAGGAGAATTGGCTCTTTAGACGGGCCGGACGAATGCCATTATCTTGATGGGCTTGGCACGAGAAAACAATTGTTTTTTCCCAGCCCAAATTAGTTCCTCTTAATCATCATCAACGTAGGGCTACAGGCAAACACGACGTAGGAACGCAGCCGCCGCTAGTCATTAAGCTCCACTTCAGAAAAAAAAAAAATCAAGCTCAACAAGTATGAAACTGCTGGTTCGGCTTGCTTTGCGTGGCTTGAAGGGGTCCAGCATCTTCCGATGGCCAGGCTCCATTGGCGGAGGATCGATCCATCTCACTCATAGTCGCGGCCAAGCGAGGGACGCCTCCGGTTCGCCGGTAGCCGCCGCCGGCAAGGATCTACGATCCGTTTTGTTGGACCGCGCCGACTGCCGCGAGGACGACTCCATGGAAGCTGACGCCAAGACCGCGGCGGAGTCCCGCACCTCCACGGGCCGCGACCTGCGGGTCTCCTTCTGCCTCGCGGCGCCGCCGGCGAGCTCCTACCTCCTCTACCACTGCGAGGGCGCTGAGCCTGATGACATTCGTGTCGTTGCAGCCCATGGCGGCTCCATCCTTTTCATGATGAAGCGCAGGCCCCGTGATTCATTTATGTACAAATTCGATCACTTTGTGTACAGGGCAGGCACCCTGGCCCGGCCGCCGTCACTGTCTCTGCTTCCTGCCCGGGATATTCCGAAGCAGATGGAGCAGTACGATTCAGCCAATTTGGACCCGGGCTGCCGCGTGCTGAACGAGCAGGACACGTGTCTGCTGCGACAAGGCAATGACGAACTGCTGGTGGCTCAGCTCGAGGTGGGGTCCGAACACCGTGGGCAGCCGGGTACGGCAGACCTTTGCGTGCTCCGCCTCGGAAACCGCCAGTGGGAGCTCAGGCAGTCGGTGCCCATTGTTCAAGATGAAGGCGAAAAACGCACCGCGCCGCTGTACTGGTCGGGTGGAGACAGGACCATTGCTGTCGGCGATCGGTTCATGTGCTTTTTCGATTACGACGGTTTCCTCCTATGCGACATGTCGGAGGAAAAGACATCTAAGATCCGGTACGTGCCCATGCCCGTCTCGCACTTTGATGCCGATAGGAGCCTCTACAGCGAGGACCTGCTCCCCCTTTATAATTCCAAGAATACTGGTGCTGCCGGCGACAACGCGTTGAGGTTTGTTCGCATCGACACCCGCTGCTGCTGCGGCGGCCCGGGCAGGAGCTCGTGCCTTCGATCCCGGTTTGCCTTCACGGTGACGACATGGACACTGACCTTGAGAATGCACGGCCCCATGTCGTGGGAGAAGGATGGTGTGCTCGATTGCGAGGAGCTTTGGGCGCTCCCGGGGTATGAGAACATCCCACGTAAGCATCTAAAGTGTCCCGTGGTGAGCTTGGACAACCCTGATGTCGTTTGCTTTAGTGTTCCCGATTATGCGAGACGTGAGGATCAAAAGGATTGGATGATCCAGGTAGACACAAGGAGGAAGGTGCTGTTGTCTGCCGTCCTGTGCACCATCAATCCACGGAAAGAATGTTTTCGCCTACCAGCCAAGCTTATGTGATAATTGTAAGGAAATCAATGTCACTCATACAAGAAAATTTAGTTAGTAACCTGCAATAATATTTTTGGAATAACAGCTGATATCCAGGTAACCTGATCGTGTAACTCAAAAGAATGGTTTTGGAATAACATGATACGAGCTGCACCAATGAAAATTTGAGATACGTAGACCTTTTGAGATTATTTAAATTACTCTATTTTTAAATGTCCATGTTGTGTTGGGCCACATTACACAACACATAGTCCAAATCCTAAAATATTTCAATTTTGAAGAGCTACATATTATGATAATTGGTTTCATGATGAATTTAACAACGTAAATTTATACTTCAAACATTATGATTGTTATGTTATTGATAGTCAAAATTGAGAAGAATTGATTTTGACCAATGCCAAAAATTCTTATATTTCGAGGTGAAGGGAGTACAAGTTATAAAAACGGAAACACTTCACACACGACCCCGCTGTCCGTCTGCACCAATAATGGTGACTTGTGCATGCATGCTGAACTGACTTTCTAATTGACACCGTGACCTGCTGTCGGTGAAAGCAAACTGCATCAACCTGGTCGTAAGATAATGGTGACGGAGTCGTTGACGGGAGACGTACGTGTAGCAGTGTTGTTATAAAAAATATACTAGAAAAATGAGTCGAATGGAGAATCTGCGCCACAATGATTAATTTCTTTTTGTCACAGTCTCTTACTCTATTTTGAGACAATCTGGGGCACAATCTTTTTCTTTTGAAGGGAAGTTTCGGCAACAGTTTAGTCAAGAGGAAAGGAGTGGAACCGGGAACTAGACACAAGAGTGCACCTGGCGTAAAACTGCTTGGGCCGCAGCAGCGACAAGTTCATCGCAGACGCCAAGATCCTGGCAGAGTCCCCAGTGCTAGACCACAACACGGGGCGACACTTGCGTGTCTCCTTCGACGTCGCGCCGCCGCCGGCGAGCTCCTTCCTCTACTACGAATGGGCGGGCGGCGCGCGGGTCGAGAGGGAGGATCTCAGGGAGCCCGAAATAATCGCGGCCCATGACGACTGCGTCCTCTTGGCGGCGAGTCACTGGATTGGTTCTCATGAGACGATCAACTATCTCGTGTACAAAGCGGCAGCTTCGCATTTGCATGCACCGTCGTTGTCTCTGCTTCCCGCCTTCTGCAATCCCGAGAGTGCCCACCGCAACGACCGCATGCTGTTCAGGGATGCAACTGGCATCATACGGCGCGGCGACGACGAGATTTTGGTGGTCCAGCTCAGGTCGACGTGTGGACTACGGGGAACGGCTGAGCTCCGCTTGCTCCGCCTCGGCGTCGGCGGCAACGAGTGGGAGCTCAAGAAGGAGGTGCCTATAGTCTGCAACACCGGCGGAGCGTAGTGTTGGCGAAAGAGGGCTCCGGCCCCCCCTTGCCCAATGCAAAATTCGTCAACACATTGCTTGTGGAACGCACTTACGCACGGCAAACAACAACGGCCCAAAGCCACACCATGTGTGACTGCACGCACGAGACAATCCGGAGAGGCTAATGATGTCCACTCTCTCCTTATTGTACCGTGTACTGTAGCAGGTGGCCCCCTCTCAGTCTGATGCCACGCTCCGCCACTGGTCTGCAACGAGACGCCGATGAGGTGGCAGTCTAATACATTTGACCGTCATGGCGGTGACGCGGTGGTCCCTGTGGGCGACCGGTTCCTGTGCTGGGTCGCAGAAGATTCGTGTATCCTTGTTGCATTTTTCCATGGTATCCGAGTTGCATTTTTTCTCCACCAGCTGTTCAGAGATGGTTACCGACGGAAATCTTCCTGTCATTGTGCAATGAATCCCCTGGGGCCGCTGACCCCCTGATGCTCAAGGAAATCTGCCTGTTATTGTGGCATTGTGCAATGCACGTTCAGTGTTAATCATCTAACACCCACAACTATTAAGAACCCAAAACCCAAACCACCAAAATCATACCCTAGAATGAAACCATCCTGACTTATCATTGCAAGATTTGAGACGCTTGAAATCTACAAGGCAAACTAACAATAAAAATAAGCCAGAAATCAGCAACTGCTAGATGTTCAATTTGAGGCTAAGAGAGTTGCATTACTTACCACGGAAATTTACAGCACGGAACCTGCTTAATGATCAGATAAAAATAGCCAGACCTTCAGAAATATAGAAATAAAATTATATTCGTTTTTTTTATCGGCCAACATGGTTTTCGTACCCAAAAATTATTATAAAACCTCTTTCAACAACATGTTAGCACCGAAGTTTTGCCGGAAAACAGTGACCAGGCTGCCCTATATCGTCCTCATTGTATGGGACAACTGACAGCAGGACCTTGCTCCTCGTGTCGACCAGAATCGTCCATTTTCTTCTGTCCTTGTAGTTGAGGTAGCCGCCATAGTCGTTGCGGACTACGAAGCAGACAACATCGGGGTTGTCAGAGCCCACAATGGGGTACTCAAGTTTGACGTGCGGGAGGCCCTGGTAGCCCGGCTGGGACCATAGTTCATTGCAGTCGAGCACACCATCCTTCACCCATGTCATTGGCTCATTCATGCTGAGAATTATAGTCCAGGTGGTAACCATGAACGAGAAGCATCCGTCCTCGCATGTGGTCTTTCCAGGGCCACCGCAGCAGCAGCGGGAGTTGATGCTGACGTACCTCACCGTGCCGGCACCAGCGGGGGCCAAGTGCTCCATGTACGGCAAGCTTGGCCGTCCGAGATCATAAGTGTGGGCGGGGTTGCCCTGGAGCGGTTCCCCGGGCAGCTGCACATACCGGAGCCGGAGGCTCGCATCGTCTGCCGCCACGTCGCATAGGAGGAACCCACGCATGTAGTCCACCCAGCACAGGAACCGCTCCCCGACGGCGAAGGCCGCGTCTGTCCCCCACCACCGCAGCAGTTCCTCGCCTTTGTCGTCTTTGCTGCCGGTGTCGTAGACGATGGGCACCTTCTTAATCTTCCACTTGCAGTCGCGGTGGGGGTGGAGCACACAGAGCTCGGCCACGTCTCGAGGAGCGTCGACATCATCGTCCGACGGCAAGTCAAGCTGGGCCACCACGAACTCGGCCTCGTTGCGGCGCAGGACACCGGTTTCCCCGTCCAAGGTGCGCGCCTCAGGCAGTCTCTCGGCGTGCCTGCGCTGGTATTGCTTGGTGTAGTAGCAGGCCGGGAGCAATGACAGCGACGGCGGACGCCCGGCGCTCGACTCGTACAGGAAGTAGTCGATCGCCACGGTCCTCGTCTCGCCATAGCGGTAATCCCTCTTGCGGGGAGGGAACAACTCGAAGAGGAGGCAGTCTCCGTGGGCCGCGATTACCCTGGGGTTCTCGGCGTACTCGTCGGCGCCGGAGACCACCACGTCGTAGTAGAAGAGGGAGACCGCCGGCGGCGGCGCGAGGCCGAAGGAGACGCGGAAGTGTCGTCCTGTGGAGGTGCAGGACGCCGCCAATGTCTTGTCCTCGGCGTCGGCGACGGAGGAGGCCCTGCGGTGGCTGAAAGGGCGGATCATCACCCAGCGAGGGCAGGTGGAATCGACGTCGCCGGCCGGCGGCGGATCGGAGGGGTCTCTAGGCGGCTGAATTGGGGATTCCATGGGACTGCAGCAGTTCCGGTCCTGATCTATCGCGAGATCGAAACGGGGCTTTTCAGTAGGCCCAATGCCTCTCAACGGAGGTGGTTTCCTTTTCAAGTTCTAATAATTTTCTAAGTAAACGCTAGTATAATGTTATCCGAGTTGTATCCCTTTACAAAATCCGGCTATGCAATCCACAAAGAGTCACATAAGTGGGCATGCAGCTATGCAGCGGGATAATTGATCTCACAACATCCATAAGAAGTGGAGTCCAGTAAACAACATTAGTAAAGGTGGATTCCAGGAAAGAACGTCCCTCCAAAATACCAGCCATTTTTCTTTCTCTTTAATCTAAGGGGCATTTATGTTTTTACCCTCACTTTGAACTCTAATTCTGATTTTACCCTCACTTTTTTGACTTTGTGATTTTACCTTTAGTTTTTCAACATGAAGTCAGATCTTACCCTCAGTAGGGGTAAAATCAGAATAATTCTATTTCGATTTTACCCTTAGTAGGGGTCAACTCTGGCTTCAGGTTGAAAAAACAGAGATAAAATCACAAAGTCAAAAAAGTGAGGGTAAAATCACAATTAGAGTTCAGAGTGAGGGTAAAAACATAATTGTCCCTTAATCTAAAATCCCTATGCGAAGGACATATACAAAAGCACATCGAACTGCTTCTCCTTCCCCAACACGAGTCACCCCAACAGTATCTCCACCGAATCCTCCTTCATCTGGCCAGATTCGGCCCCTCCCCTCCTTCTCCGGCTTGCCGCCGGCGTTGGTTCGGGTGAGGGACCCTTCCTGTAGAGCAGTAGTTAGATTTTTTTTTTCTCTCTTTTCGTAGTAGTTGGAGCTTTCCATCCCGGGTTTGCTGTTGTTCAGTTTCGCCTCCGGCGAGCAATTTTGCCCCTTATCCGGCACTGGTTGGACTAGATCTCCTTGATTTCCCTGGTGGGTTGTAGGTGGTATGCTTGTTGCTTTCCCCGTCGAATTCCATCCCGGCTGGTGGTCCTCTCCCTTTTCTCTTTTCTCCATGGTTCTGGATCTGAATCTGCCTTGAGTTATTCCAAGTTTTTGTGCTGCTGCTATGGCTGAGGTTCATCTCATTCAAGTTCATTGGCGGCGAATGGTGAAACCGGGTCCATCTTCAATAGTTGTTGATGGTGGTCCCCGGTTGGCATCTTCTTCAACCTCCGCTCATCCTGAACAAAGGAGGCCCCTTGGCTGTGCGTGCTGGAGGTCATCGATGGAGGCTATGACGACCTTGCTGGACCCAAATCCATCGTGGGTGGAGCTGATGCGGGAGCCTGAAGTTCATCTGCAACACCGGCGTTCTTGTTGTCCAAAGGACCATGTTGTAATTTCTATCTTATGTTGTGTCCTTTGTGCTTGTTTTGAAGGCCATTATGTAATACTTAGCATCCTTAGGGGCCTTTCTATAA
This sequence comes from Eragrostis curvula, assembly GCA_007726485.1. NCBI lineage: Eukaryota > Viridiplantae > Streptophyta > Magnoliopsida > Poales > Poaceae > Eragrostis > Eragrostis curvula. The sequence goes on along the minus strand of RWGY01001122.1, from coordinate 52,504 downwards.
AAGAGGTAGTTGTACTGAACATTCTAGAGTAATGGAGATCATCTAGCCCCTTGTGGGCGTCTTTCCCTCAAAAAAAAAATCCCTATACGAAAAGACGCCAATGCCCTTCATCGATGCCAGTGACCATACTAACTGAATCGTGACAAGACGAAAACTGCTTCACGTGCGACGGCAGCGCTCGACGGTGGGAATCCCTCCTAGATCCGCTCCACCACGGCTCCCGTCGTCGATGGTCCTGCGTGGCCAAGGAGGCGTCGTGCCTCACGCTGTCGATGCGCCCTCGTGGCTCCCTGGCGAAGCCATCACGCGGCCTGGAGAGGAGACGCCATCGCGGGGCGGGGCGGCATGGGCGACGGGGGCACGCCAGCAGGCGGCTCCGGGACGGGGCGCGGTGTGGCGCCGGCGCTGAGGCGGGGCAATGGATGCCGGAGATAGGGATGAAGCTGAGGATGAAGCCAGGGGCACAAACATCTTTTCCCGTGCCTATTTTGATTTCTTTTAAAAAATAAAACCGGATAAAAGATGGACTCTTGTATTTTCTGATTGAAACCACCCTTATTAGTGGTGTTGGAAGGAATCCACGCTTACTAATGTTGTTTCCGAGACTCGACACCTTACCAGTGGTGTGAAATCAATTGACCCGCGTGTGGCTAGGGCAAAAAATAATTGAGATTTTAGGATTTTGAAAAATATCTTGACCCATTGAGACTGAAAAAATAATTGAGATCATAGGATTTATGTATTTTTTTATACTGATATTTTTATTGCTAAATTTTGAGTGCAACGAATTAAAATAAGTATGTAAGTTGGGTGACGTAAAAATGAGTGCAATGAATATTTTATTGCGAAATTTTGAGTGAGGGTAAGTCTCAGGTCTATTATCTGAGGAAAACCAACACAAAAAAATCAACAAATTATCCTACCAATGATTAGCATTAGCAAGGCATTGCTTCTTTACACTACATCACTAGTATCCCCACTTCAGCCTGATGAAATATGTTGAAGGCGAGGTACGTGCCTCTGACCGTGGTTATACCCAAGTTATACAAAAATGTTCTGTTACCATATATGCCTGCATGGATTCGACCTCGAAGACTATAAAAAGTTTTTTTTTATCACCGTGGTAAAACCTACTTGCGTGTTAATACTGAAGTTTCAGCGGTACATTGTACCCTTCAAGTCCATCTTTACTGGTAAAGTGCACGACAGAGCAAAGCACTTTCCTTCTCATGTCGACCTCGATCAACCATACCTTTCGCTTTTCAGTGTCCAAGTAGGACCGGTAGTCGTTGCAGACAGTGAAGCAGACAACGTCGGGGTCGTCGACGCTCACGATGGGGTACTGCACCGTCACGCGCGGAAGGTCTTCGTAGCCCGGCAGTGCCCACAGATCTTCGCAGTCTAGCACGCCGTCCTTCACCCACGTCGCCGTTGGCTCATCCATCGTCATGAGGTTCAGGGTCCATGTTGTCACGGTGAAGGCGAAGCGGCCAGGGACGCAAGTGGTGCTGCCAGGACCGCCACAGCAGCATCGGGATTCAACCGTGACGAACTTAACGGCAGCAGCTCCCACGGCGCCGAACTTCCGTGATGGTTTCATGTTCCTCCGGCCGTCGAAGTCGAAGCTATCCTCCGGGGGCTCAATGGGCAGCGCCACATACCGGAGCTTGGGACTGGCCTCTGCCATGTCGCCGAGGAGGAAGCCGCGCAAGTAGTCCACCCAACACAAGAACCGATCGCTGACGGGGACGACCACGTCCGTGCGCCACCCCTCCATTAATTTGTTTGGCTCGCCTGTGTTTGGGAAGATGATGGGCACTACCCTGAGCTCCCACTCGCAACAGCCGGGCTGGAGAATGCAGAGCTCGGCCGTGTCCCTTGGACCGTTGTATGGCAACTCTAGCTCGGCTACCAGGAGACCATCCTCCCCGCGGCGCAGGAGACCGGTGCTGTCTTTGTCCATGCCACGCGCCTTGGCCGGAAGATCTCGACGGTCATCGTAAAGGTTGGGGAAGTAGCAGGCCGGGAGTAGTGAAAGCGAAGGCGGCCGGCTGGCTTCGGCCTCGTACAGGAAGTAGTCCACTTCATGGACGTTGCCACAACCAAAATTCCCGTGCCTCTCGTGGACAATCACATCGAAGAGGATGCAGTCGTCGTGGGTGGCGATGACGTGCGACTCCATCTTGTAACTCTCGTTTCCGTCGGGCACGCCGCCGACCCAGTCGAAGCCGGCGGCGCAACGATGTTGAAGGAGACATGGATGGATCGGCCTCTTGAAGTCTTTGCGGATGCAATGGTCCTGCCATCGGAAACAAAAGTCGTGGAGTCGCAGGCCCAGCTGTGGTGGTAGTACTGCAGCAACACCCAGCGTGGGGAGGCGGCAGCAGCGGCCTCCGATGAACCTGATGGCTCTCTCGGTTGAGTCATTAGGGTCTCCATGGAGATCGAGATTTGGCTGTAGTTTCGATTGACAAAGGCCATTGAAGTGTTACAATTTGTAGGCCGATGTTTTGTTTCTGAAACGGACCCGATATGTGTGTTTTAGGAAAGAGTCCGACTTGAACGTAGTACCTGATCAAATATTGTACTCTGTGTACTTGGTAGATTTCAAAGCTAAAGAAGCCTGGATGTCCGTCAGATAAATCAGAACTTTTTTTTATACAAGAGTCTCTACTACTTAATAAGTCTCTCAGTGGTCGTCAGTCTCAAATTTTCAGACCTCTGCCATCGGAGTTCAAGTCGAATTTGAATTGAATTTAATTCGAATTCAAATGTCGGAGTTCTTTATTGTTTGTTGTTATCTCTACTACTTAATAAGTCTCACAGTGGTCGTCAGCCTCAAATTTTCAGACCTCTGCTATCGGAGTTCAAGTCGAATTTGAATTGAATTTAATTCGAATTCAAACGTCGGAGTTCTTTATTGTTTGTTGTTATAGAAAAAGAGTCGCTCGCATTAGAAAACCAACGTGTGTTGCAATGGTAAGGTCCTTCGTTTTCTTCCTACGGACCCGAGTTCGATTCCTTAAACTCTCTCTTTTTCATTTTTTTTTTTGCCCTGTGCGCCCGCTCCGTCTCCTCTCGCTCTCCAGCAATCAGCTAACGAGCTGGGTCCCCGACTTGCTTGTCGGCCAGCACAAGACTGGGCATCTGCCAAATTAAACCTAACCGGAAACGAAGAAGAGATTGATTCGGTTGGCCGTGCCATCGATCTCCTGCTCGAGCTCGTCTCTGGCCAAGCTGAGCCGCAGGTGAGCATCACCGGCACTACATGCACCTCACCAGTTCGCTCCCAAGCCAGCTCCCTCTCCCTCCCGAGCTCTCCCCGAGCTGCATGGCCGCCACCTCAACTTCCCATCGCAGTAGTTGTTCCGCGGGAGCTTTCACCAAATTTGATCCCTCAATGGATTCGTGTTGTCTCGTAGCTTCGATTCCTCCACTCTCTAGCCGCTCTCTCCTTCTCTCCCCATGCTGGATCGAGCTCAAGAAGCTCGCCCATGGCGAGAGCAGAGGAGCACGAACTCTCTGCAATGGATCCCATCTGGCAACAAAAACTCCCGAGACATAGGCCTTTCCTGATGCAGCCCACCTAGGATTAGCAGGCCCATTGTCCTTGTGGACCAAACACAGCCCAACCAACGTGCTATACTGTCTCTTTCCTTCCCTTTTCATTTTCGGAATTAATCATCCCCAATTAGTGACAAGTATTTGACCATCGTTAGACGAAAGAAGCCAGCGACACAGAACAACTTGCAGGCTGACTTCTTTCATGCTTTTATGGCATGTCAGTGAGAGTCTAATGACGTTTCATCTTTCTTTCTAATGATATATTATGTAGGAAATATAGTGGTATATATGTTTTAAACTCTTGATATTCAATGGAATCATACTTGTCACTATTGATCTTTTTTGAATATCAAGATTTTTTTTAGAAAAAATAGAAGTTCAAGTTCATTGTGTCCCGTAGCAACGCACGGGCAAATAGCTAGTTAAAGAACTAAAATCTGACCGTGGTTATACCCAAGTTATACTAAAATGTTCTGTTACCATGCCTGCATGGATTCGACCTTGAAGACTATACTAAGTTTTTTATCACCGTGGTATAACCTAATTGCGTGTTACTAATGCTGAAGTTTCAGCGGTACATTGTACCCTTCAGGCCTATCTTTACCGGTACACGGCACGACGGAGCGCAGCGCTTTACTCCTCATGTCTACCTCCATGAACCATACCTTTCGCACCTCAGAGTCCAAGTAGGATCGGTAGTCACTGCAGACAGTGAAGCAGACAACATCTGGGTCGTCGACGCTCACGATGGGGTACTCCACCGGCACGCGCGGAAGGCTCTTGTAGCCTGGGAGTGGCCACAGCTCTTCGCAGTCGAGCATGCCGTCCTTCACCCACGCCGCCATTGGCTCGTTCTTCGTGGTCAGGTTCAGGGTCCATGTTGTGACAGTGAAGGCGAAGCGGCCACGGACACATGTGGTCCTGCCAGGGCCGCCGCAGCAGCACCGGGATTCGACAGTGACGAACTTCACCGAAGCGGCTCCCGCGGCACCCAAACTCCGGGATCGTTTCATGTTCGGCCGGCGATCGAAGTCGAAGGAATCCACTGGGGGCTCAAAGGGCAGTGGTATATACCGAAGCTCGGGAGTGTCCTCCGCCATATCGCCAAGGAGGAAGCCGCGCAAGTAGTCGACCCAACACAAGAACCGATCGGCGACGGGGACGACCACGTCCGTACTCCACCCCTCCATCAATTTCCTTGGCTTGCCTGCGTTTGGGAAGATGATGGGCACGACCCTGAGCTCCCACTCGCCACGCCAAAGCATGCACAGCTCGGCCGTGTTCCGGGGATTGTCGTCACCGTACGGCAACTCGAGCTCCACCACCATGAGCCCATCGTCGCCGCAACGCAGCAGGCCCGTGCAGTCCTTTCTCATGCTGCGCGCATGATCCGGAGATACATTCTGGATATGTAGCAGGCCGGGAGAAGTGACATTCTGTCGGTGGTACATTCTGGAGAAGAAGCAGGCCGGGAGAAGTGACAGCGACGGTGGCTGGCCGGCGGCGCAGGCCTCGTAGAGGAAGTAGTCAGTTTCGTCATGGGAGCCACGCCTATAATCTCCACACATCAGGACGACATTGACTTGGAAGATGATGCAGTTGTTGTGGGCGGTGATGACGTTGGACGCCAACTTGTATCTGTCGTTTCCGTCGGGCGCGCCGCCAACCCAGTTGAAGTAGAAGGTGGAGATCCCCGGCGGCGCCACGAGGTTGAAGGAGACTTGGATGGATCGGCCTTTGGACGTCTTTGCGGCCGCACAGGTCATGCCATCGCAAACAACAGTCGTGGAGTCGCTGGCCCAGTTGTGGTTGTAGTATCCCAGCATCACCCAGCCTGGGGAGGAGGCGGCAGCCTCCGGCGAACCAGACGGCTCTCTCGGTTGAGTTATTAGAGTCTCCATGGAGAGATTTGGCTGTATGCCTGTGGCGCTGTTGAGAAAGCCTTTTGGATTGTTCCAGTTTGTAGGCCGATTTCTAGTTTCTGAAACAGACCATGATACGCATTTTAAGTATGAGTTGGACTACAACTAGTACTCGAGCACAAGTGAAACTATATATGAGGTTCTGTGCAGGAGTCCACTGGTAAGTATTTATTTTATCCCATTGTTCGATGATGCATTATCAGAAGAGACCTGAAGCTGATTATATTCAGTTCAACATCAATGCCTCCTTTGAGCGTCATGGTGCGGGAGGCAGTTTTTATAGGAGCCCGGCTGAACTTTTCCAGGTCCATTACTCGGAGGCCACGTAGCTCTTTTGGTGTACGAATTTTCCTCCAGCTTTACCCCGTACCTCCTTTCCAAATGAATGCCCTACTAAGCTTGTCAATTTTCTTGATCACCTATTTCAGTAAAAGAAATGTCAACCGCATGATAGGCTGCAATGATACAATCGAGAAAAACACTGATTTGACCAATGCAATCCTCTCCCGGTAAGTGTGAAGCTGGGTTGTTTTCCATCCGTATTTGACCAATAGCTTGTCAATTTTGCATTCTGGCATAGCAGGGTAAGTGTGAAGCAGTTCAAACAGGTCAATACCCTTGCATCGAACTGGGTACACCATAGTCTTGGCTACTTAGATTTGAGGTGAAGATTGCCGCATCTTCGACACAGAGAGAGAGATTTTCACATCGCTTCTCCTATTTTTTTTTTTTGAAGGAACTGGAGGGGCAAGCCCCTACAGATTAATATATATTAAAAAGCAGAAAAAAGTCTTACATGAAAAAGCAAACTGAAAAAACAAAGAAAGCTACTGAAAAGGAAAAAACAGTAAAACAAGCCAAGAGGCACTAAGTTGAGCTAGGGTGCTGCATGCAAGTCAATCCAGTCTTGGAGTCTCTGTTTATGGCGATTCTTTGCTCGAAGTTGAACTAGTTTCAATTCCTTCATAAAGTATCTCTTGCAGTTGTCCACAGTGGGATCGACATTGTTGAAAATCCATTCATTCCTTGTTACCCAAATGCTCCAACACATCATGATAATAATGTCCATATAGAAAGGTTGAGTGATTCTTCGTTTCAACCATTTGATGACTATGCTGATTCTGAGGTTCTGTGGAATATTGATTCCAATGGCTTACCGGCATGCCTTGGCAAAGTTGCATTTAACTAGCAAGTGACGAAGTGTTTCTTCCTTTTGCCAGATGCAGAGTTCACAAGTATAGTCATCCAGGTGCATATGTCTCCTTCTTAGGACTCCTCTGACATTCAGTCTGTCTCTGAGCACAAGCCAAAAGAAAACCTTGTGTTTTGGTAGACAGTTGCTTTTCCATATCCACTTGTATGCAGGGTGTGTAGGCCATTTGCCAATGAGTATTTTGTATGCCTTAGCTGCTGAGAACTGTTGGTTTCCCCACATATATGTCCAGATATCATTGTTGTCTTGAAGCTGTATCGCTTCTCCTATTCGAAACTGGTTTCAGAATTTCATTCAATTTTTTCAATCAACCAGGAAACCGACAAGCAGTAAGTAAGAGTTTATTTCGAAAACAAGTTTTTCCCAAAAATATTGAGAGAACACACGTAATCCCCAACCCGGACTCTGAATTTCAGTCCCAAAGGTCTTCTTGGTCGAGAGGGATCCTTTACTGGCGTCCGTTGGATCTCATCCCAAAGCTTCCATCTCAAAAAAACATGGAAAACCTAACCAAGCCGCCGACAGAACCCATTGAACCGCCGTCCGCCGCCGCCGATGCGGCCTCCTCCTGCCGGCGCTGGGTGATGCTGGAACGATACAGCTGCAGCGGGGTCGCCGACGGCGACGCCAGGACGTCGGCGGCCTCCTTGACGTCCGCATGCCGGCCCTTCCGCGTCTCCTTCAGCCTCACGGCGCCGCCGGCGAGCTCGACACTCTACTTCGACTGGGCCGGCTCCGGCTCCATGTCCGGCGACTCCGACGACGATTGCAGTCACCGCGTCGTCGCGGCCAACGAGGACTGCGTCCTCTTCGAGATGAAACGCTGGCTCGATGAACATAACCGTAAGCTGGTGTTGGACTACTTCCTGTACGAGGCCAGCAGCGCCGCCGGCCGGCCGCCGTCGCTCTCGCTCCTCCCGGCGTGCTACCCAGTGTTCAGAATTTCGTTTCAAAAAAATTTTCGGGGCCAAGCGATAAGACAGAAATTCTCGAAATTCACCGATTTTCGGATTTTTCGGTCCGAAATTTTTCAAACTAAATTTTGAATTTGACCGAAATTTGTCCGAAATTTAGTCCCAAAAAAACCGAAAATTATGAACGAAATTCGGTGAAATGCAGCGAAATTTCGGTGATGCAGAATAACAGGAGACCACAGATTAGAAGTCCCAATTCTCAAGGCCCTACTGCCATTCAGTCACCAAATTCATTAGAGTTCATGCGTAAAAACAACCCGTGGACATCGATACACATTACATGCTTGCAATTTATGTGTTTCACCAATACTTTAACTGACTGTAACAAGGCTCGAGGCCCGGAGGTAAATCAGTGCATCAATCACAAATAGAAAGAACAAATGAGTTTACATCGACCTGTACTTGCTGCAGCAGCACCATCGCCCCCATTCCCGACGTCACAGCCATCCCTAACGCTGATCCCATTCGAACCGCCGGCATCTGTTGCTCTCCCGGCCTCCCAGGCGCCCATCAAGACGATGATTGTTGTTGGGGGCACAATCCATGGCCGGATCTGCTTGGAGAGCTGAAGATCGGCGTGGAGATGTGAAGAGAAGGGAGAGGATCGGAGGATGAACGGGAGAACACAGAGGAGGAGAGAGAAATAAAATATACGGCGGCTAGGGTATCAGGTGGAGTTTTATGCACATGGGGATGGAAGTATGGGCCGGTTGGACTATGTTAGAGCATAGAAATTTTCAAATTGGGCCGAAATGTACAGCCCGGTAAGCAATTTTACCGGTCCCTGGCGATAGAAACGAATTTCGGCGATTTTCGGTGATTTTCGGGCGAATTTTTTTCCCCTGGTGCTACCTCCCCGACCAGTGGGCAAGGCGGCGTGCGGCTGAAGCTGCTGCTAAACGAGAGCGCGACGGCTGGTGCTACCGGGATCCGGGTCAGGCCAAGCCGCGGAACTTGCAAGATGGCACGACCAGTGAAGCATACAACAACCTGATGCGGGGGTGGCAGACCGACGAGGTCGTCGCCGTCGGCGACCGGACCCTGTGCTGGGTCGACTACGTCCACGGCTTCCTCGTCTGCGACGACATTGGGGCCACACCTCCCAACAAGCTGCGGTACGTGGCGCTGCCCTTCGTTCCGCCGACGTGGCCCAGCATCAACGACCGGCCATACATGAGATGGTCGCGGGCGTTGGTTGCCGCAGGTGGTGCTGGTGATGTGAGGTTCGTCAACATCGAGCCCCGCTGCTGCTGCGGTAGCCACGGTCGGACCACGTGCGCGCGCGTGGCCGCTCGGCGTTCACGGTGACCATCTGGACACTCAACCTGACGACCCACCGGGACTCAGAGACGTTGACGTGGGTGAAGGACAGGGTGGTCGACTGCGACGAGCTGTGGGGTCTACTAGGCTACGAGGGCCTCCCGCGCGTGGACATGGAGTACCCCATCGTGAGCCTCGAGGTCCCGGACATCGTCTTCTTCAGAGTCAACAGTGTCTATCAATCTGACATAGAAACAAAGGTATGGGTAGTTGAGGTGGACACAAGGAGAAAGGTGCTAATATCGGTCTTCCCCTGCACGGACAGCCGGAGACCAGAGTCATATTTACCTGCACTATTGCGGTTCTAACGTGTGTTTACCATAGGACCTAGGTGTAGGATCCATGCATTCTGATAAAATTTTGATTGAATCGACGTGCAAATTAGTCTTGTTGCGGTTGCGTGGATCAGATGCTTTGTGTTGGAAATCACCGCGAGCGTTGCCGCCGGTGAGCACTCAGAACACACACGAACACAGGTGGAAGACGTGGTTTGGTGCTGCAAAAACTGGCAGCTTTTCTGGTTTGTGACTTGTCTATTTAAATGAAAAATTACAAGCAAAACAGTAGCAGCTCCCTAACGTGCACTTATTCTACCCCATAATATGCTGAAACGTAGCAGCTACTATGCCTCATAACATGCAGTAAAAAGGCAGCTAAAGAAAACTGATCAAAAGTAGTAACGCGCGCTGGAGTATTACAACATTTCTCCCCCTTAATCCTAAGCGTGGTTACTTGCGACCTTGACGCCGATCTTGGCACGCAGCTCCTGGAAGCGAACGCGCCCAAGCGCCTTGGTCAGAAAGTCCGCCAGCTGATGCTCTGTCGCAATGTAGCTGAGGACGATCTTGTTCTCGTCGATGCACTCCCGGATAAAGTGATAACGCACATCAATATGCTTGCTCCGGTCGTGGAAGACGGGGTTCTTACTTAAAGCAATGGCAGACTGGTTGTCCACCATAAGCTCTGGCGCTCCAGACTCAAAGCCGGTCATGTCCTTCAGGAGCCGAGCTAGCCAGATGCCTTGACACGCGGCTGTCGCTGCCGCGATGTACTCCGCTTCACAAGAAGACAGAGCCACCACCTTTTGCTTTGCCGATTGCCAGGTGATGGGGTTGCTGCCGAGGAAGAAGATGACGCCGGTAGTACTCTTTCGAGTGTCGATGTCGCCGGCCATGTCGGCGTCGCTGTAGCCGATCAGCTTTGGCTATCCTTCCTCACGCTTAGTGTAGTGTAGCCCGTGGGCACGTGTTCCGGCTAAGTACCTCAGCACCCGCTTCACCGCTGCAAGATGGTCTTCACGCGGTTCCTCCATGAACCGGCTCAAGTAGCCAACCGAGAAGGCAAGGTCCGGTCGGGTGTGCAGCAGGTAGCGAAGTCCGCCAATGACACGCCTGTACTCCGTGGCGTTCACCGGCGCACTGGTACTCTTCTTGCTCAGCTTGAGATGATTCTCCATGGGAGCAAGGCTTGCATTGCATGTGCTCATGCTGCAGCGTTCCAACAACTTGTTCACGTAGGCCGACTGACACAAGAATATGCCATCAGGACCTTGACTAACCTCGATGCCGAGGTAGTATGACAGCATCCCGAGGTCGCTCATCAGGAACTCCCTCTTCATCTCTTGCTTGAACGCGATGATGTCGTTATTGCTGGTGCCAGTGATGATCAGATCATCGACGTAGACACCGACCACCAGCCGCGCACCGCCTCTGGTGCGCGTGTAGACACCGTGTTCAGAACTGCTCCTCTGGAAACCAAGCGATGCCAATGTGGCATCGAGCTTGGCATTCCAGGCCCTTGGTGCTTGACGAAGACCGTACAATGCCTTACGCAGGCGAAATACCTTGTGCTCACTGCCGTCAATGACGAAGCCAGGTGGTTGTGCGACGTAGACCTCCTCCTTGAGATCGCCATTGAGGAACGCACTCTTGATGTCCATGTGATGGACCTCCCAGTGCTCATGCGCCGCCAAGGCCAGCATCAAGCGTACGGACTCGAGGCGTGCAACCGGTGCAAAGACCTCATCGAAGTCGATGCCAGCGCACTGTGTGTACCCCTTTGCCACCAAACGTGCCTTGTGTCGCACAACGTTGCCGTTCTCATTGCGCTTCACTTTGAAGACCCACTTGAGGCCGATGGCGCGGTGCTCAGCAGGAAGCGTTGTCAGCTCCCATGTCTGGTTGTCCTCAATAGACTTCATCTCCTCACGCATCGCCTATCGCCAGCTAGCCTCGAGCTCAGCCTCGGCGAAAGAGGCAGGCTCGTCGGCGGTGGTGAAGTGGAGTGCCTCATCGAGCACCCTCTGCGCCACGCCTGGCGGCGAGGATGCTCCAATGATAGCGTCGAGGGCGCAGAACCGTAGAGGTGCGTCGTCGTGGTCCGCATCCAAGTCCTCCTCATGTTCTGGCGGTGGTGAGACGAATTCGATGGCTGCACCAGCTGGTGGTGTCGCAGCCTGCGGAGTGCGTGGCGAGGCAGGGGCTGGTGTCGGAGTGCGTGGTGCAGCTGAGGCCGGAGACGGAGAGGGAGTAGCCACTGCATGTTCCGGTACAGCGACAACCTCCGTGGTGTATTCGATGGTGAATGGCCCGTAGTCGTTCACAGGCTCACCGTCGTTGTTCTCCCATCGCCACTGAGCCGCCTCATCAAAGATGACATCGCGTGTGACGATGATGCGCTTGTTGACTGGGTCATAGCAGCGGTACGCCTTGGAGCCGCTCTCGTAGCTGACAAAGATTGCTGGAGAGCTGCGGTCGTCGAGCTTCTTCAAGTTTGGCCGCGTGTTCTTCACATGTGCGATGCAGCCGAACGTTCAAAAGTAGTGTACTGCAGGCCGATCTCCATGCCACACCTCGTAAGGTGTCTTGCCATCTAGTGCCCGTGTCGGAGCACGGTTGAGGATGTAGACAGCGGTAGTGATGGCCTTGCCCCAGAAGTAGGCAGGGAGGCCCTTTGCCTTAAGCATGCATCGCGCCATGGCGACCACGCTCTGGTTGCGGCGCTCAACCACCCCATTTTGCTGTGGTGAATATGGGGCGGTGAGCTGCCACTGGACGCCGCGTTCTATGCAGTACTCGCCGAACTGCACGAAGGTGAACTCCACCCCCCCCCCCCCCCCACGGTCAGTGCGGAGGACCTTGAGCTTCCTTCCAGACTCCACCTCCACAGTAGCCTGAAAGTTCTTGATCGCCATTGGTGCCTCATCTTTGCCTGAAAGAAGACGCAGCCACATGTATCGACTCAGGTCATCAACAAGCAACAAGAAATACTTGTTACCGCTGGGTGTGGTCGGCGAGATCGGACCACATAGGTCGCCGTGGCCGAGGTTGAGGATGTGCTCCGCACGATGTCGCGCCTGGTCAGGGAACGGGGAACGCCGCTGCTTGCTAGCGAGGCAGCTGTCGCATACTTGCTCCACTTGATCGAGAGGAGGAAGACCGCGAACCATCTCCTTCTGCGCGAGGCGACGAAGAGAGTTGAAGCTGATGTGGCCGTATCTCGCATGCCAGCGCCAGGCCGCCTCTGTACTCCGAGCTGACAGACACACGGGCCTGCCGATGGTCAGCTCCAAGATGTAGAGGCGTGTCAGTGACCGTTTCACCTTTACAAGAAGCTTGCGGTGCTGATCGTAGATGCGGAGTAGGCCGGAGTCGATCTCAACTCTACAGCCAGACTCGTCCATCTGGCCAAGGCTGAGGATGTTGGCCGTCAAGCGAGGGATGAAGTAGACCCCAGTGAGTGCGCGATGCTCGCCGTTCTTGTAGGTGAAGACGATGGTACCGCACCCCTCGATCTCCACCACTGACCCATCACCGAAACGGACCGTGCCACAGATGCTGGAGTCGAGCTCGGAGAAGGCACTCCTTGCCCCAGTCATGTGGTTCGTGGCACCCGTGTCGAGGACCCAACGACGATGATCACGTTCCTCGCGCGGTCTGAGCTGCGCGAAGACCTTCTGCTCCTGTATCTTGACGACACGGCGTGGCGGTGAAGGTGGAGCAGGGCTCGATGCAGAGTGCACTTACATGGCAGGCGCCGAGTTGAGGACGACGGCGTGGGCCATCAGCAAGGCCTGGTCGTCTTCTTCTCCTTGGGCCACATGGACCTATGCTTGTTCATCTCTCTTCTTTTTTTGATACACTTTAGCAAAGTGTCCCTTTTTGCCGCAGTAGTCGCAGACATCTTCTGGGCTAGCCCCGCCAGTTTCTGAGAGCGGTCGTGTGCCACGCGCACCGCCGCCGCCGCAGGCACGACTGCGCGATCTTCCGCCACAGCATCGGTTGTCGGAGCTCGATCCACCTCTTCCCAACTCGCCGTCGCGGATCTTGAGACGGGCAAGCCACTCCTCTTCAGTAAGAAGGAGCCGCCCGCTGTTGTCCTTGACCGCGGCCGAAGTGGACTTCTTTCTCTGCTCGACGGCGCGGAGACGGCCGGTGACCTCTTCCACCGAGATGATGTCAAGGTCCATCAAGGTCTCGATGGAGATGGTCACTTGTTCGAGGTGGTCGGGGACGGAGTGCAGCAGCCGCTTGACGATAACCTTGTCGGGGACGTCGTCGCCAAGGATGCGCAACTGGTTTGCCAAAGCTTGCAGACGCAGCATGAATTCCTCCACCAACTCGCCGGGCTTGAACGCCATCTCGGTGAACTCTCGACGCAGCTTCTCGGCGTTGGCTTCCTTGACGTGCTCGACGCCAACGCGAATGGTCTTGATCGCCTCCCACGCGTCGTACGCGGAGTCTTTGCGCGCCATTCCTGCCTGCATCTCAGGAGGCACAGCATGGAGGAGCGCGGCAAGCGCGTTCCGATCTTCGCGGTTGTCGCCGACGCCGGTGGACATGACCTCCCACAGGCCCTGGGCCTGCAGGTTCACCATCACTATTGAGGACCATTCAGCGTAGTTGGTACGCGTGAGAATGGGGTAGGGAATGGCGGCCGAACTCCTCTCGACAACACGCTCGATGACAGTCTCGCGGGCGCCGTCGCGGCGTCGGGGTCGACGAGGTGGAGGAGATGGAGAGGCACGTCGCGGGGTTCGCACTGGAGAGCGCTCACCCTGTAGTCGTCCGGATGCCGACATTACCGCCTAGGATCAAAACAAGGCTCTGATTACCAAATGTTGGAAATCACCGCGAGCGTTGATGCCGGTGAGCACTCAGAACACACACGAACACAGGTGGAAGACGTGGTTTGGTGCTGCAAAAACTGGCAGCTTTTCTGGTTTGTGACTTGTCTATTTAAATGAAAAATTACAAGCAAAACAGTAGCAGTTACTTGGCTCCTTAACGTGCACTTATTCTACCCCATAATGTGCTGAAACGTAGCAGCTACTATGCCTCATAACATGCAGTAAAAAGGCAGCTAAAGAAAACTGATCAAAAGTAGTAACGCGCGCTGGAGTATTACAACACTTTGTACTTCTTTCTCCTCTTTAATGGCAAACATGCTCGATCACGTACGGTCGTGAAGAAAAGAATTTGGGCTCATGTGGCATGCCCAGAAAAAAAAAATTCCTTTTGCTTCACTGAATTTTAATTTATTTTAGTAAAAAAACACAAGCACAGAAAATTTCGGTATGTGTTGTAATGAGAATTTGAGATCAGTGGAAAATGTTTTGGCAAAAATTCAGTGAAAATCACAGTTGAACTTTCGGTTTCACGCGTCAATCCCAGTTAGTGTTGTTTCAGTTTTGATGATTTTTTATTAAATTAGTTCCATTGATCATATTTAGTCTTAGATTTCAAAGATATTCAAGTGTATGTTTATCGCCAATTTTTGGTCTTACCAGTATCTGTTTTTTTGGGCTTATTTCAATGTTAAATTATCATACTCTGATTGAAATTTTTTTGTGTGTACAAAATGTTTATTTATACTTCATAGTACAATGGCAGCGTATCCTATGAGAACCAGGTTCGTGTGAGAACTATGAGAACTCTAATCTGGGTCACATGATCTTGATCTAATGGTGCGCTTGAATTCAGGTGAAAGGGGGGATTTACAAAATCACCGTCCACGTAATCATACTTTTGCAAATTCCCCCTCCCACCTCTCCCTATATGCTCCCCTTGGATCAAGATCATATGACCCAGATTGGAGTTCTCATAGTTCTCACACGAATCTAGTTCTCATAGGATACGTTGCCTAGTACAATAGCTCTCTCCTTTGTAGTTATCACTATAGTTTTGTACCATATACACACAATATAAGCACAAGAGTTAGTACGAGTTACACATCATTTTTTATTCACAATTATAGAGTTTTCTTTCTCGGGAACACATTTTACTTCTGAAGAATGTTTTTATCACCAATGGTTTTGGACGGAAAACAAGTTTCATTATAGAGTTTCAGTGTATAATAACAAAATTTCGATTGATGATGCAGAAATTTTCCACTCTACAAAGTCCTGTGAAGTCCAAAATAAAATTATTTTGGCCTATTGATCACTCTATAACTGAATTTCTTCTTCTTTTAATGGGTTCTGAATTAACAATAAAATGAAGCTTACTGGCGACAAATCCTGTTCGTGACCAGCTTTGCAAATCTGGACTGCCTTATTGTTAGAATATGCAGTTTTAATGTGTTTTATATCAAAGACAATTTTTAGTCAAATAATTTGCATTTGTATTTTTAAAACTTCATTTTCTGAAATTCGAAAAATTAATAGATTTTGTTTTTCTGGTGACCTAAAAAATATTTTGTTTAACAAATTTTCTATTGCCAGTAAACACTGCATGCAAGGGAGGTTTATGGTGCGCCTTTTGTTCTTCATGATTGTTAATCTGCTTATTAGATATAACAATAATAGCAGATGAAATCATATAGCACCATGATTATAACCTGTAAAATGCCGGAGGGGAAGGTAAAAGATGCAACTGATCTCTCTTTAATTAACCTTTTGTTGGGTGAGAGGATACTGATGCAACGGCCGTTTTCTCCGTTGGCATACTTCAGTTATTTGACTCGTAATGTAATAGAGTTATGTGCTTTGTCTGACGGACATGCAAGCTTTTTTCGCTTTGAAATCTACCAAGTATACAAAGAGTGCAATATTCTGATCAGATCAGGTACTAAGTTCGAGTCCAACTCTTACGTAAAGCACACATATCGGGTCCGTTTCAGAAACAAACAATCGGCCTACTAATAGTAACAGTCCAACCGCCTTTGTCAATCGAAACTTCAGCCAAGTCTCTTTCTCCATGGAGACGGTAACAACTCAACCGAGAGAGCCGTCTAGTTCACCGGAGGCCACCGCCGCCGCCGTCTCCCCATGCTGGGTGATGCTGCGGTACTACAACCACAGCTGGGCTTGGGACTCCACGACTGTTGTTTCCGATGTCAGAACCTGTGCGGCCGCAATGACGTCTAGAGGCCGACACATTCAAGTCTCCTTCAACCTCATGGCGCCGCCGGCGATCTCCACCTTCTACTTCGACTGGGTCGGCGGCGCGCCCGACGGAAACGACAGTTACAAGATGGAGTCGCACGTCATCGCCGCCCACGATGACTGCATCCTCTTCGATGTGATTGTCCGCGAGAGGTACTATGGTAATGACAAGGTCCATGAAGTGGACTACTTCCTGTACGAGGCCGGTGCCAGCCGTCCGCCGTCGCTGTCACGGCTCCCAGCCTGCTACTTCCCCAACCTTTACGATGACCGTCGAGAACCGCCGGCCAAGGCGCGTGGCATGGACAAGGACAGCACCGGCCTCCTGCGCCGCGGCGAGGAGGGTCTCCTGGTCGCCGAGCTCGAGTTGCCGTACGATGATGACGATCCGAGGGACACTGCCGAGCTCTGCATGCTCCGGCCCGGCTGTTGCGAGTGGGAGCTCCTGCAGGTGCCTGTCATTGTCCCATCAGGCGAGCCGAGCAATGTGACATGGCTGAGGCCAGTCCCGAGCTCCGGTACGTGGCGCTGCCCCTTGAGGCACTAGAGGATACCGGCTTCGAGGACCGTCCCAACATGCAACCATCCCGGAGGTTGGTAGCGGCGGGCGCAAACGCGGTGAGACTCGTCACTGTCCAATCCCGATGCTGTTGCGGTGGTCCTGGCAGCACCACGTGCGTGCGCGGCCGTGTCGCCTTCACCGTGACAACATGGACCCTGAACCTGACAACGACGGACGAACCAACGACGGCGATGTGGGTGAAGGACGGCGTGTTAGACTGCGAAGAGCTGTGGGCACTCCCGGGCTACGAGGGCCTTCCGCGCGTTCCGGTGGAGTACCCCATCGTGAGCTTCCACGACCCCGATGTTGTCTGTTTCACAGTCTCCTGTGACTACCGATCCTACTTGGACCCTAACAAGCGAAAGGTATGGTTGATTGAGGTCGACATGAGAAGGAAAGTGCTGTGCTCCGTCGTGCCCTTTACTTGGAAAGATACGCATGAAGGGTACAATGTACCGCTGAAACTTCAGTATTTACGGTAGTTAGGTTGACTGTATGTCTGACCGAAACAATTCGTATAATCATCAAGGTCGGAATCCATGCAAGCATTGTGACAGAAAAATTCGCACAATACTTACAGGTTCGAAAGTCACAAACAAAATATGTATACCTTCGATGACTGATATGAATTCTCTTCCATTACTATACCATGCATCAGAAGAACCCAATTTATGTAACTGACCAGTGCATTGTTCGACATAATAATAGAGTCTATCTCTAAAAATAATGTACCATATGCTGATTTTTTTTTTGGAAAAGGAATTACAAGGCTACAAAAAATGTAATATAAATTAATATAGTACCAATTAAATCTTGAATGCAAATTTTTGATATGTATTGAGACCTTGTTCTATACAATTGCAGTTTTGTATTTTAGTTGAGGTTATATCTAAATGATATGCATAGCCTTGATCCCTCAATAATATCTCTTTCAATTCGAGGCTATGTAGTCATCCAAATTTTTGCCTCACATCGAAACCATAGCTGATCCTATAGAACTAAATAGGGTTATTTGTTCAGACTGCAAAACCTCATCCTTGACAGTTCCCTTCTCAATTCTCATAGCATATAATAAGAACAAAATATTATGTAACTGACTTTGCCTAGCTTATAGATTAAAAAATTGCAACTAGCTGAAGTCTCTTATTGGGGTTTGCTTTGACTTCTGACAGATAGGACTGGGTGCACGGATTTTGAACCCAGATGCACTCACGGGTTAGCACGTAAGTTTTGCCGGTACATGAGAGGAAGCTGCCAAACGGTCGGGCATGCAGATGACCGACAACCTCGCCTTCCTCCTTGTGTCAACCTCGATCATCCATGCCTTCGTGTCCTTAGAGGTGACAAAGTTATTCTTGTGGACCATGAAACAGACAACGTCTGGGTTGTCCAAGCTGACGACGGGGCGCTCTAGAAGCACACGCGGTAGGCCCTTGTAGCCTGGCAGAGCCAATTGTTCCTCGCAGTCAAGCACGCCTTCCTTCATTCACGTCATCGGCTTGTCCATGCTTAGGCTCACAGTCCAGGCGGTCACCGTGAAAGTGAATCGGGAGTGCGCGCACGCGCTCCTGGCGTGCACAAGGCTTCCGCAGCAACAGCGGGGGTCGATGCTGATGAGCCTCACCGTCCGTGCCAACACCACTACCA
Organism: Eragrostis curvula; assembly: GCA_007726485.1. Classification (NCBI taxonomy): domain Eukaryota; kingdom Viridiplantae; phylum Streptophyta; class Magnoliopsida; order Poales; family Poaceae; genus Eragrostis; species Eragrostis curvula. The sequence goes on along the minus strand of RWGY01001122.1, from coordinate 33,918 downwards.
TCGACCGAGCACATGTTATGGGAACATTTTATTCAATCCTCGATCCAGCGGTCATCGCTGAAGCTGCTGCTTCCCTCAAGGAATGGCGCCGCGGGCAGCGGCACGTACCGGAGCCTGGGGCTCGCCTGATCTGCCATGTCACACGGGAGGAAGCCGTGGATGTAGTTGACCTTGTTGAGATATTAACGGACTCTATCTGTTAGTTATAGATAAACATAGCTTGTTGTAATCCTTACTACTTTGTAACTTGTACTCCAAGGTTAGGTTCGGCCCTGCCTGTATATATAAACATTGCGTGAGCCCCTGATGGGGTATCGCTTCCTGCACTTCTACATGGTAACAGAGCCATCCTCCTCCACAAAGATCTAGCGATCATTTTTTTTTCGCCATGGCCTCATCGACCACGGAGACCACCACCAATCTCCTGACCACCGTAGTCTCGGAGAAACTGATCTCCCGGGACAATCATGTCCTGTGGCGCTCACAGGTTCTGGCCGTCATCCGTGCGGCGAACCTCACCTCCTTCCTCGACGACAAGATCAAGCCCCCGCCGGCGATGGTCAAGACGGACAAGGACGAGGAGGTCGACAACCCAGAGTATCGGACCTGGGTGGCGCAAGATCAACAGCTGCTCGCGTTCCTGCTGAACTCCCTCACCCAACAGCTGATGGGGCAGGTCGCGCGGCTCGACACGTCATCCGCGGTCTGGACGATGATTGAGAGGTGCTTCTCCTCGTAGTCTCGCTCGCGGGACATCCACCGCCGCAACAAGCTGGCGACCACGCGGAAGAACGAGACATCCGCTGCGGCCTACTTCACCACCATGGTCAGCTATGCCGATGAGATGGCCGCAGCCGGCAAGGGAGTTGATGACGACGATTTGGTTTGCTTCATCCTGGCCTCTATCCTCTGCCGTCGTTGGATACCTCGACGGGCAAGTGTGTGTTTGCGGCTGCTAAACCCACTACTACTCGGTGGCATTATCGTCTTGGTCATCCATCGTCTCCCATAGTTCATAAAGTCCTTAGTCGTCATGAGTTGCCATTTGTTTCAACGTCCAATAATGGTGAAGTGTGTGATGCTTGTCAATGTGCCAAGAGTCATCAACTTCCGTTCCCCAAGTCTTTTAGTGAGTCCAAAGCTCCTTTAGAGCTTATTTTTTCTGATGTTTGGGGCCCTGCTCCTACTTCAGTTGGTCGGTTTGTTTGATTACTATGTAAGCTTTATTGATGATTATAGCAAATTCACATGGTTTTATCTTATCAAGCATAAGTCTGAGGTGTTTCAAAAGTTTCATGATCTTCAGAACCATGTTGAACGCTTGTTTGATCGTAAAATTCTTGCTATTCAAACCGACTGGGGAGGGGAATATCACAAGTTGAGTTCCTTTTTTGAGCGTGTTGGCATATCCCATCTTGTTTCATGTCTTCATACTCACCAACAGAATGGTTCCGCTGAACGTAAACATCGGCACATTGTCGAAGTAGGACTTTCGTTGCTTTCTCAAGAATCCATGCCGCTTAAATTTTGGGATAGCATTTGCTACTTCTGCCTTTCTTATAAATCGACTCCCTTCACGTGTGTTGCATTTTGTTTCCCCTATTGAAAATTGTTTTGGCCATGCTCCTGATTATTCTTTCCTTAAAGTATTTGGTTGTGCTTGTTGGCCCAATCTAAGACCCTACAATGCGCATAAACTATCCTTTCGATCGAAACAATGCGTTTTTGTAGGTTACAGTAGTTATCACAAGGGCTACAAGTGTTTGGATGTCTCCACTGGCCAGATATATATCTCACGTGATGTTGTTTTTGACGAGTCGGTTTTTCCTTTCTCCAAACTTCATCCCAATGCAGGCGCCCTCCTCCGTTGCCAAATATCCCTCTTTCATCCAACTTTCTGCACATGCGAGTAAGGTAGTGATACAGGGGATGGTGCTTATGCCAGCTAGATGTACATAACGCGCTTCTTCATGGTGTTCTGGAGGAGGAAGTCTACATGAGACAGCCACCTGGGTATGCGAGCTCCTCTCATCCCCATCATGTCTGTCGTCTTGACAAGGCTATTTATGGAATGAAACAGGCCCCTAGAGCTTGGTATGCTAGACTGAGTCAGAAATTGTTGCATATGGGGTTCACATCATCCAAAGCTGATACTTCTCTCTTCATCTTTTCTGATAATCGAGTCACCATGTTTTTTCTTATATATGTGGATGATATCATTGTGGCTAGTTCCTCTACAAGTGCCGTCACAGGGTTACTCCACAATCTGTGTGCTGATTTTGCTCTCAAAGATCTTGGTGACTTACATTTTTTTTTCTTGGTATTGAAGTCAAGAAGAAAAGGGAGGGTATATTGCTGACTAAAGAAAAGTATACCACTCATGTTCTGAAGAGAATTGGTACGAAGGATAGCAAACCTATCTCCACTCCATTATCTGTCTCAGAGAAGCTGTCGTTATACGAAGGAACCCCATTACTTGCTGATAAGATCACGCAGTACAGGAGTGTGGTTGGTGCCTTGCAGTATGTTACTCTTACTCGGCCTGATATTTCTTTTGCGGTCAATGGCCTACCAATACGATCGATCCATAATGTCGTCCCAAGTTGCGACCAGCGGAGGTATCCCTCAGATTCACCGGCGCCCGCCGCCGCCATCGCCAAGAACCCAAGCTGGGTGCTGTTGAACGGCCATATCCGTTCAAGGGACGGCTCATCCACCGCCGACGCGGAGGCCTCTGCAGTGCGCTGCTCCACATCAATGGGCCAACACCTTAGAATCTCTTTCCAAAACGCGCCGCCGCCGGCGAGCTCCTTCCTCTACTATGACCTGACTGGCAAAGAAGATGCGGACCCTGGCGAGCGCATGAACATCTCAGTCTTCGCTGCCCATGGCGATTCCGTCCTCTTCCAGCTGCGGGGCAGGATGCGCCTCCTCTGCCCGGATTTCTACACGCGCGACTACTTCGTGTACAGGGCCGGCGCCGCCGACCGGCCGCCGTCGCTGTGCCGGCTGCCCGCTCGAGACTTCACCACGACCAACAAGCGCAGCATAGTCAAACACAGCTTGGACCGGCCGCTCTGCCGTGTGCTATTCCGGAGGGAGATCTGCTTGCTCCGTCGACGAGGCCCGGATGAGCCGCTCATGGTGGTCGAGCTCGATGTGGTGTACGATCGCGTCGCGCGACGGGAGCTGGCTGAGCTCTGCATTCTCCGCGTCGGCAGTCGGCGATGGGAGATGAAGCTGTCGGTGCCGCTCGTCGTCCACGACGAAGATGGAAACGAAAGCGACCAGCTGCCATACCGACGTGACCGCATCGACACGGCCATCACGATGGGCGACTGGTTCCTGTGCTGGGTCCACTACAGTGAGGGCTTCTTCCTGTGGGACACCGCGGAGGAGCCGAGCCCCAAGAAGATCCGGTTCTTGCCGTTGCCCCGTGAGGTGATGTGCCGGTACAGCGACCACGACGAGTTGCCTCCGATGAAGGATTCCAGGACCATGGGCGCCGCAGGCGATGGCGCGGTGTGATAGAAACAAACAACTACTAGTCGGATCTTACTACCTTAATCTTTAAATTGTGCTGATTTTCTACTTCAGCCTTGAATATCTTGAATTTATCCAACGCCTCTGAGCGCTCTTTAATTGGATAAATGTAGCCATAACGAGTATGATCATCTGTGAAGGTGATGAATGAATCAAAACCATCCACTGATCTCACGGGAAAAGGACCACATATGTCGGTGTGGATTATTTCCAAAATCCCTGTGCTTCGTTTGGCATCTTTCTTAATTTTCTTAACGTACTTGCCCTTGATGCAATCGATGCATTGCTCAAAGTCTGAAAATTCTAAGGGCGGTAGAATTGAATGATGAACTAAACGTTCTATTCTCCCCCTTGAAATATGGCCCAGGCGACAATGCCATAATTTCGAAGATACATCGTCAATTCTCTTTCTCTTATTACTCATAGAAGAGGAATCCACATTCTCAATGCACACAACATTCACATTCTCACAAAGTGATAATAAATAAAGTTTGTCTTGTCAGAAGGCAAGACCAACACACTTGTCATTAAACTTAATCTCACATTGTGCATTGCCAAAATTACAAAAAAATCCATCGCTATCCAAGCGAGATACACTTATTAAATTTCTACGCAAAGAGGGAACATAAAGAACATCTCGAAGACGAAGTACAAAGCCGTTATTCAACTTTAAGGGGAGATCTCCTATGGCTTCAACATCCGCTTCAAGTCCATTAGCAACTCTAATGGTTCTTTCTCCTCTTTGCAGGATCCTCTTCATATGGAGTCCCTGTTTAGAAATAGTAACATGAGTAGTTGCACCAGAATCTATCCACCATGTGGACTTAGCAAAACTTAAATACAACAACTCATCTACAAATGTAATAATGTCCTCACCAGTCTTAAGCAGGTGCCTCAGAAACTGTGTGCAATCCTTCTGATAATGCCCTTCTTGCTTGCACCACCTGCATTGGTTGGGGTTGACATTCTGCACACGGCTTGGTGCTTGCTGATGATCAGACTGTGGAGCTTTGCCCTTTGAGGGAGAGGAGTTGTTCTTGTAGTTGGAGCTTTGCCCCTTGCTAGGGAAAAAGCTCCTCTTCTTGTTGTTGTTGTTGTGCTTGAGGTAGTTTAGCTCACCAGCTCTTGCACTCTTGTTCCTCTCCTCCTCTTGCACACACTGTGCAATAAGCTCCTCCATAGTCCACTTCTCTTTCTACTGGTTGTAGTTGACCTCAAAGGCCTCATACTCATTGGGCAGCGAAGCAAACACCAAATGGACAATGAAATCAGGAGGCAACGGGATGTCCATGGTGCTAAGCTTAGCCGCCCAGTTACTCATCTTCAAGATGTGCTCTCTTATGCCACCTCCAGTGTACTTCTCATTGACTAGCCTCTTGATAAGAGTGGATGCATAAGACTTTGAAGAGCCAGTGAACTGACTCTCCACTTTCTGGAGGTACTCTCTTGCAGTGGCGCAAGTTGGGATTGCTCCCCTTATACTCTCCACAATGGAGCTCTTGATCACCATCAAGCACTTGCGGTTCGACTGATCCCACATGGTCTTGTCAAGGTCATACTTCATTCTCACGGGCGCATGATCACACACCCGAGTGTTGAATGCATCTTCAGCCTCACCATCTCCCCTTTGAGGGTCAGCAGGCTCAATGGGAGCAGGATCAGTGATGGCCAGATCAATGTTGGAGAGCGCCAGCGCCATCTCCAAGTTCTCACGCCACGCCCTGTAGTTGTTGCCGTTGACGGGTGGAATGGACTTGATGCAAGCCATGGGGTCAAAAACTGAAATAAGACCATAACAATAAAACATAATAATTTGCATGTATCAATTTAACGTTGGTCAAAATTAAAACACACAAATTTCCACTTCAGAAAATAACTATATCATAATTCAACTTAAATAGACTTCTCTCCCAAATAAAATTTTCTCGTTGGTTCCAATTTTATTAAGGAGATAAACTAAACTTGCAGCGGAAAACAGTAGCATAACTCACAGTAAAACACTGTACAGAAGTAGAAAAATACTTTTCTACTCTCTGGTAAAATTATCCCGTTGGTTCAAATTTTATCAGAGATCAAATTCATTCAAAATTCATTCAAATCTGCTTATGAAAATAAACAAAACTTGATAAAACAGTGCTACTGGCGAAAAACTGGACCGGCCCAAAACGCAAAAAATCGCGCAGCCCATACCGCGCGCGTAAACTCATCTCTGCGGCCCGGCCCGTCAGCGCGAAAAACAGCAGAAAAAAGAAAAAGATTAACGCGCCCGCGGCCCGCGTGAAAGTAGATTTTACTGGGCCGGCCCGGCCCGGCGAGGGGTTTTCTCACCCCCGCCTCAATCTCAGCCGTTCGTCCAGATGGACGGCTGCGCACGCGGATCGGAGGCAACAAAACCGCCGTCCGCCGCATTGTCGTACCCCATCTCTGAAGTACTTTGTGCATCATGTATCAGTCCCTGGATCAGTAGCTAATACGCACAGGAACACAGATATGGTAATCACAAGCATACTTTGAATAGGTAAATAGGTATAGTACCTGCTATATTGAGCCTTTAGTGGCGGTACGACAAGGATGCAGAAGTATCCAAGTCCTTCCGTCAAATAAAGGCGAAGCAAACACACACAGACAGCGGAAGGCACGACCCAAGCCACAGGCAGACTTGAGAAGCAGAACCGAAAACCAAGGCATCGTCGTCTCCTACGAAGACTTCTCCTACTAAATGCAATAATCGCAAACGCGTGAGTACATAAGGTACTCAGCAAACCCTAACACAAGGGGTAAATATATGCAAGGGTATAAACAAGGATGAGGCTGAGGTTTATCATATCGACGGAAAGCCAACTTTATACAAGGGTTGTTTTTGAAATCAAAACAGTTCGAAAACTACAGTCAGGTATTGTCATTATATTTAGTGGGGTTGGTTGGCCCTGGGGGAGATGCAATCCATCCCGCCAGTTCCCAAATTTTAATGCTGGCAGGAAACCAGCGCACGGCTCCACGCCGGTGTTTTCCAAAAACACGCCAAGGATAACTCACACAGAAAAGACTAACAATAGTGTGGCCAATACTTTCGCGTTGTCCAATACCGTGGAACACGGCTATCCGGATAGATTCATAACCTCGGCCGAGGGTGCACAAATTTCCCCACAAGGTGGTCCAGTCCGCCCTATCGTCATAGTTTGGACTGTCCCACTAAAGGTTCCGTACCTACTTGGTACCACCACGGCATCCCCCACGGACATCACCAGGGGCTTGGGCTTCACAATCAATAATATGGCCAGATTCACAAATGCCGGATCTCGAACACCCACCAACGAACGAGTCTTCTCCTGGGATTCCGTTGCAATCTCCTGCCTCCGGGGGGTACCGAGTGAGTACTAGTAGGGTGTGGTTCCAATCCCATGCCCATTCATGGCTTGTGGCTGTGCGTAAGGTGCTAGGCAAAGGCGGCACAAGAACCGGTCCTTATACGACCGAATCAGGCATCTTCAATAGCCAATCCTCACGAGGAAGGGCGTCCCAGAGATAGCCTCCCCACTGAGGACTACCTCGCCTGATCCCGCCAAAACATTCCCCACTAGGGTTGCACTTATCATTAAGCCACCCACTTTTCACATTTACACACACCACCAAGACACACGTATTTTTACACGAAAATCATGTGAGCAAGATTAATTAAACACATGGTGAAAGTCCTAAGCGGCAAAGCAATCCAACATATCATTAAGTAATTTAATGATGTTGGTTCCTATGGTTAACAAGGAATCAGGATAATCAAGATCAAGGCATGGCATTTAAATAATACTTAGGACATTCTAGTATTTAAATCACCTTTAAATGCCATGCATATTTATTTAAAAAAAACAGGCTCTAGATAGGATTATTTTGCAATCATAGGATCAACATGATCAAAGGTTAGTTAGGGCTTGCCTGATAATCGCTTTCCTAAGCTTTAAGTCGTATTCTTGAGATTTGAATCTTCTGATTTGATCCTTGAGTTTGGATTCCTCAACGAGCCTTTGAAGTCTTCTGGCACTTCCTCGAATCTCGCGTAATCTAACGCATAGAAATACTACGCATAAATAAACTACCGCAAAAGAAAATAAAGAGCGAAAAGAGCCGAATAAGATCCAATTAACTCCAATAAAACCGATAGAAAGCAAATGAAGAACAAAAGACATCAAAACACGGATGATGCATCCAGTTTTACTTTAACAAGGTTTTGTTACCTTAAAAAGGCAATTAGGGGTGATGCATCGTACTCTATGGCTTTTGGTGTAAATGAGGGATGCTAAACACGAAGAGGAGAGCAAGCGCATGAATGCATGAAGTGATGGGGACAACGTGTGTACGCGTTCTTCGTACATTCACGGCACTAGCCTTCATACAGGTAGTAACCTATATAAAGGTTCATGCAACACTTGTACGAAGTACGAGGTGTGTCAGTTTAGGGCTCCTATACCTTATATGGTTAACTAAAGATGGTTTAGCTATTAATTACTTACTAGATTGATTAATTACTAAGACTAAGTTATTATTGATTAAGTTGGTCGTCATGCGTCGGACGCATGACGGTGGTACGTGTACGTGAGCATGCATGACATGAATGCACGACTGCAGATAAAACACTAAGATCAAACAAAGACAGCTGGCAATTAAGATAACAACGAAACAATAACTCCAATAAGAGCCAATAAAAGAACACTTTAATAAAAGCAGATAGATGACTCAAATGGAGCTAGACGATGGTTTGGCGGCAACATAAGTTCGATTGAGCGATGATTGATCAATGCTAGGTTTGGAGTTAGGTTCGTGGCTAGAAGGAGATTAGTAGACTTTGAAGTGAAACGACATAAAAGATATATCGTTAGATTTAATGCTAGCGAGCAAATGTGTGGATGTGCGATACAAGGATGAAGCGGAGTTGTGATAAGGAAGGTACTAAACTAAATGGTACCACAAAATTTGGTTAGATGCAGGTGAACAATGGTTGCGATGTGCGAGATTGACGTCGCACGATTGTCACGAGGAGGATATAACAAACGAGAGGGGAAAAAAATAGGGTATTGATGGTCTCTAGATCGAGTGTGGTGTTCCAAGAATAGTACCATGAGGTACTTCGCGTTTCTACGAACGCGTGGGCGCAAGATTCGCTCAAAACGGAGCTAAGGTTGAAAAGATATGGATATTTGATGTTTTGGGGCTTATCTGTAATTACAAAGGACTTTTCTGTAATTACAGAGAAGTTATGAGGACCTATATGTAATTATAAAAAGGTTTTAAGGGCTTAAAGATAATTACAGAAAGTTCTAGGGACTTATCTGTAATTTAAGAAAAGTTAGGGACCTTGGTGCAAAAAGACAGGGACTAAAACATCATTACAGAAAAGTTTAGGTACTTCTCTGTAAAAAGGCAGGGCTTAAACATAATTACAGAAAAGCTTGAGGGCTTAACTGTAAAATGTCAAGGTCTGGGGATTTTCGAAATTTTAAGAATTATTTTTGTATTGGAAAAGCTTGAGGGCTTATCTGTAAAATGTCAAGGTCTGGGGTTTTTGTATCGGTAAATTGTCAAGGTCTGACGCAATAAAGGGGATTTACGATTTAAAATAAATCAAAAACCCGGTGGACTGGGTCCACGGGGTCCATGGACTGGAGTGGGCGGCGGTCCACCGATCTACGGTGGACCGGGATGACGCGCGCGGCGGCAGGCGGCCGGGATCCTCGCCGCCGGTGGCTAGAGTGGATGGCGGGCTGCGGGAGGTCGTCGCGGAGGAAGAGCGCACGAAGGCGGAGCGGTGGGTGGTACACGTCGACGACGGAGATCAACGGAGCGGCCATGGTGGCTCGCCGGAGTTGGCGGTGGCGGCGGTGTTGGACGGAGTTTCGTGCGCGGGTCGAGAGAGGGAGAAAGGAGGAGAGGGGGAGCGAGAGGAGAACGAGGTGAGCCTCACCGAGGGCTTGGATGCGGCGGAGCTCAAAGGGGGGCTGGCCGGCGTCGATGGAGAGGCGGCGGCGACTCGGGGCGCCGTCGATCTCCCTGTTGGCGGCGCGGCAGAGTGAGCCGAGGGCGTGCTGGGGTAGAGTTTGGCGCGGTGATTCTCGGGGAAGAGAAAAGGAAGAGGGGAAGGCCTCGCGCGGCGACGAGCGAGGTCGCCGGAAGGTCTCGCCGGGGAGGAGAGAGAGAGAGGAGGGAGAGAAGGGCTCGGGTGGCGCGGAGGAGAGAAGAAGGAGGGCGCGGGGGCCGTTTTATCGACGGCGATGCCGTAGTGGCCAAGGAGGCGGTGGAGTAGCGGCCACGACGTCTCCGGTAGGACGGCATGGGCGGCGACTGTGGCTGACATTGCCGACGAGACGCGACGGAGGAGGGGGGATGACAGGTGGACCCCACCTGTCAGTGAGAGAGGAGAAACAGAAGCAGGCTGGGCCGAGCTGGGCTGCGCGGTGCTGGGCCGAAGGCGGGCTGGCGCGGGAGAAAAGAAGAAGGGCGCGAGCTGGGCCGAGATAGGATTGCGGCCCGAATGCGATTAGGAGTTAGGAAAAGGTTTAAACTTTTTTTGGAATTTGAATTTGAAGAGATTTCAAATTCAAACAAAAACAAAGGTTGATCAAACATTCAAAATAAATCAAATAAAACACAGAAATGCATATGATGAGATTTTGATGCATATTTAAATTCAAAATTTTGAAAATCAACTTGGGAATTAATCCTACTTTGATTTTATTTGTTGAAAATTTAAAAGCTTCAAATTTTTCGTATATTTTTAAATGAGGGCAAACACTTGAGCACAAGTTTTTATATTTCAAAATTTTCATATTACATCTAAGTTTAATTTATTTAGTGAATTTTATTTTGAAAATTCATTTCAAGGTGAGAGGTTGGACAAAAATTTTAATTTGGAGTGATTTTTATTCCTTTTTTTATTTTTCTTTTCTATTTTTCTTTTTGCTCCAAAAGTAGGGGTGTTACACGCGTTCTCCCCCAAACCCTACGTCATTCTGTTCTCGTCTCGCCTCCTCCCTTCTTCCCGCAACGCGGTAGTGTCTCGGCGACGGCCGGGGGGCAAACAAGAAGATGGGCGCTGCCGCAGGGCCCCTCGCCGGCGCGCGCGTCCACCCGAGGGTGAGCGCGCCGCCGTCGAGCGGTCTTGCGACGGCGCCTTGAGCCCACACGCAAGTCGACGACGAGCGGCGGCTCGGGCTGTCCTACCCGCGCGGCGGCGGTCACCTTCCCGCCGACGGCGGCGGAGAACAGGTAAGTCTCTCCCGATCCGTCCTTTCTTTGAAATCTAGGGTTAGGGTTTGCAAAACTGAATCACCTCCTTCTAAATTCAAATTCGATCTAGGGTTAGGTTTCTTCCTTCCTCTGTGAGCAAGAGTAACCGTGTCGCCGGCTCATGGGGTCCCGGCGGCACACTGAACTTAGGTCTAGAAAACAAGACCTAACCCTAACCGTGACTGTCTAACCCTGTCCAGATCCACAACCTAGCCTGGCTCTCGATACCAATGATAGAAACAAACAACTACTAGGTGTGAGATCTAGCAGGTAGACTTCAAGCAATTCAGACGCTTTCATCAGAGAGACACCTAACCGAGAGGGAGTGAGAGAGTGCATTACCGCCGGGCATGGCGTTCGTAGCAGCAGCAGCAGCCGAGGACGAGGAGGAAGCCATCACCACAGCACGTCGTCGAGCGCCTCACCGGCGTGGTCGCGGTACTGGCGGTGGAGTGGTCGCAGTGGAGTGGCGCAGTGGCGGCGGTGCTTCCCGTCACTTCTGCGCAACCCTAGATCGGCGGGTTTGTAGGTGGGGTGAGTGGGCACGGCGAACCTTGGCGTGCGTGCCCCCGGCCCCCACCATTTCTTTTTATAGCGTAGCGCGACGGGGGCCCACCAACCATGAGTTGGTTGTGCGCCCCCGATCAGGGCGCGGATGAGGGAACGACTCGCTCGTTGGAGCGAGTCGTGTGGAGATCAACTAACACGGTGAAGTTCGTCAGCATCGACACCCTTTGCTGCTGCGGCGGTGCCGGCAGGAGTACTTGCGCGCACTCACGATTCGCCTTCACCGTCACCACCTGGACGATGAACCTCACCACTGACAAGCCAATGGCGTGGGTGAAGGACAGCGTTCTTCACTGCGATGAGCTTTGGGCGCTCCCGGGCTATGAGGGGCTCCCGCGTGTTCATGTAAAGTGCCCGGTCGTGAGCTTGGATAACCCAGACATCATCTGCTTCCTTGTCTCCAATTGTGACATCCTCGACACCTACGAGGACCGAAGGGAATGGATGATCCAGGTCGACATGAGGAGCAAGGCGCTGGTGGCAGTTGAAGAGTTTACCGCTGATGCGTGGAAAGCTGACTTTCATTTACCAGCAAAACTGCAGTGCTAACGGACTAGTACCCTATAGTTGAAATCAGGATTGGACATTGAAAAGACACATTCAGGTTTTTGATTTGGCCAGTTTTGAAATTCTCGAGTCACCATTGTGGCTACATGAAATTCTCGAGCCATAATCATCTCAGTCTGGTTCGCAGGGTAATGCTAATTTTTCTTATGCACAATATATGGCGATTCTGGCATTGCAGCGTTTCAAAATATATGAAAACTTTATTAATATTTATTTCCTTTGTCTTCATATAAGGATCCCTGGAATTATGATGAGAAAATAGCAATAGAAGCAAAATATTCATTTGCCCATGATTCGTTTAAATGAATTCATATACATATGCTCACATTTTGGCATGGAGTACGCTATCTCGTTTTTATTATTGTATTTCCTTTTTACCATGTGTCCGAGACATGAAACAATTATTGAAAATCTTAGAATGCATGATATAAAAGATGATGGTGGTTGAGTGATGTCTTGATATAGACTGGGAGCTATGGAGATTGTTCTGAATTGATATAAGATTTCACTGCAAAGAAAAGCAAGCTACAATGGCTTAAGTAGGCACAAAAAACTATTCTTAACCTTAACTTGTCTTTTATATATGTCTGTTTCAACTACATGACCTTATACTGTTATACATGATAAAATATAGTCCTGGTGCATTGGCATGACGAGTGCTAGGTCGCTTCACAAAAAAAGAATGTTGCACACGTATACTTTGATTGTTCCAAAGATGGGACTGAGAGGTAGTCCAGAGTTGATATAATATTTCACTGCACAGAAAAGTAAGCTACAATGGCTTAAGTAGGCACCCCTAAAAGTATTCTTAATCTTAACTTTTGTTTTATATATATACACGTCTCGAGCAACTACATGATCTTATAACTTCAACATGATATTGTATAAGATATAGTCCTCATTTTTTTTTTTGAGAAACAGATATAGTAGTCCTCATGAATGGGCATGACGAGTGGTACCTGCTCCATGGAATTTTTTTATTTTTAATCGAATTTTTTATTATATTTTTATTAATAACCGCACGTTTTCGAAAATTGCAAAACTAGTCGACCAGTCGCCCGAGGTACGGGCGATTTACTCCTGTCGCCCGAGGTACGGGCGATAAAGTGGCAGAGCTGCCTGGGTGGGGCCCAGTCGCCCATCCGAAGGGCAACAGACAAGAAAATCTCCCGCCCGTTGGGCGACAAGGGCGAGGCGCGGCTTTGTGGGGCCCAGTCGCCCGACGACGGGGCGACAACGGTTCAAATAACCCGCTGAGAGGGCGACAAGATCGACGCGCGGTTTTGTGGGGCCCAGTCGCCCGACGACGGGGCGACAAGGGTTCAAATAACCCGCTCAACGGGCCACAAGGCGGGGGACGCGCGGGTGGTGGGCCCAGTCGCCCAACGGTCGGGCGACAGGAGCCGAGCCCTATAAATGGGCGAATTTCGGCCTAAATTGCAGAAAAATTCGGAAAAAAAGAAAAGAGAGAAGGAGGGGAGAAGAGAAGAGAGAGGGAGGGGAGAGGAGAAGAGAAGAGAGAGGGAGGGGAGAAGAGAAGAGAAGAGAGGAGGAGGTGGTTGCGGCGTGCTGCTCGACGTGTCGCCATTTCGGTAAGTTTTTCGACAGTAGTTAGAAATGTAGTTTTAGATGTACTATTCTATTTTAGAAATAATGTAGTTTTAGTAGAAGTAATATCTTCTAAGCTAGATCTAGATTTACTAGTATGTAAAAAAATAATGTAGCATACTATAGTTGTATTTATATTTAAATACGACTGTTGTAGGTATAGATTTACTAGTATTTAAATAAAAAGTTTTTCTGATTATGTAAATAAATATTTAGATATAATAGAAACGTTATTTTTATATAGTTGTAGATTATGTAGCATTTAAATAAATAGTTCAGATATAATAGAAACAATTGTCATATAATACTATGTAAGATAGTTATAATATTTTTAAAAAATTAGTAGTTAATAGATATAGATGTATTATAAGGCTGTAAGCAATTTCAATTAAAAAATGTAGTTAATTTGAATCTCGGTGGTTGACAGGTATGTCAGATAAGATAGTGTTCCAAATTTTTTATGGAGAAGGGGATATTGTTCATGGGGTAGAGGGGGTTGATCTGTTAGGGTTTCCATCAGTTTATAGAGGAATCACAAGGCCAAATGAGAGGACAATTACTGGTGTGCACAATTGGTTGATGCGGCTGTTTCAGCTTGATACAGACCAACACAGACTGAACCTGATGGGTATGGTCAGTCGTGCACGTGAGGGATTTTACTGGGAGTTAGTGCCTTTGAATGCAACATCGACATGGAGGAAATATGTGGAGAAGGCTGTAGAACGTGGGTGGCCTCTTGTACTCCTTGCTCGGGCATATCTGAAGGAGGTGGTCGAGGTAGATGCTGTCGACGAGGTAGGTGGTGCAGACATGGCGGATGAAGAGGAAGGCGAGGAGGAAGAGGAAGGCGAGACACAAATTGAGGAGGGTGAGCAAAATGCGGCATCTGTGGAACCGACCGGTGAAGCAGACGAAGGAGAACGAATAGAATATATAGTTGAGGAAATGAGGAGGGAGGACCAGGAGCATGAGAATCTTCCTGATGTTGACTCTTCAGATGACGAGAATGAGATTCCTGTCCCAGCTGAGTGGAATAATCAAAATTTTGCAAATTTGACTATCAATGAAGGGTACTCTGTCCCATGGGAGTACCACGAGAATGAAGTGACAGAGGGAGCTCTTTACAAAGACAAAGATGATGTGATGACTGCTGTGAAGTACTGGTCTCTATCGGTGAAAAGGTCCTTTGTGGTTGTCAAATCAAGCAGAAAACTGTATGACGTTAAGTGTGTGTTCACACAGTGTCCGTTCAGGGTGCATGCTTACGAGCAAAAGTGGAGTCTGTTCTGGAAATGCTCTATAGTGAAGGATCATACATGTCAGTTGGAAGAATTGGAAAAGTGCAATTCAGCTCTGACCTCCAAATTCATTGCTGATTACATGTATCCTAGAATTGTGGATAACTTAAGGTATGAGCCAAAATCTATAATCAACACTATAGAGGAGGATTTTAAGTACACCATAAGCTACTCAAAGGCTTGGAAAGCGAAGCAGAAGGTGATAGAGAAGAGATTTGGTTCATATGAAGCTTCTTATGATAACCTGCCACAGTTGTTAGAAACCATCAGACAGAGGAATGTTGGTACGTATTACGATATCATGGATTTGCCAAATCAAAAAGAGCCTGGGAAATTGATCCTTCACCGTGCATTCTTTGCATTGGGTCAATGCATCATGGCATTTCGTCATTGCAGGCCAATTCTCTGCATAGACGGTACCTTCCTCACAGGAAAGTATAAAGGGCAGATTTTGACTGCCATTGGAGTCGATGGGAACAATCAAGTTGTACCATTGGCATTTGCCTTTGTGGAGAGTGAGAACACAGATAGCTGGTATTGGTTTTTGGAGCGTCTGAAGCTGGCAGTGGTTCAAGGAAGACCTAATGTTTGTGTCATACACGACCGACATCCAGGTTTGCTGAAGGCGATAATGGATATGCAACATGGTTCCGTTGAGCGTGGTGTTCCAGCTCGTTGGCCTGACATACAATCCAGGTGGTGCATGAGGCACTTGGGTGCGAACTTTTTTAGACATTTCAAAAATAAGCATCTGATGAACATGTTTAAAAGGTTATGCAACCAGAATCAACAGAGAAAGTTTAATGCAATGTGGCAGCGCCTTGATGAGTTGGCAACAAAACAAACTGAAGAGCTGTCGAACAGGCCGAACCCTAACCCTGATGATAGCTTTGTTCCTCTTTGTGGCCTTCCCACGGATGCCCCGAGGGACGTTGTCCGAAGATCAGGGTCATCTATTAGGTGCTTTTCTGATTGGATTGAGCATGAGCCAAAGGAAAAGTGGTCATTGTTGTACGATACAGATGGTTGTAGGTATGGAATAATGACATCAAACTTGGCAGAGGTGTACAACTGGGTTATTCGTTTTTTAAGAGGATTGCCTCTTGTTGCAATAGTCGAGGGGATTTTGCATGGGATATGCAAGTACTTTCGTGAAAGACATGCAGCTGCTTGTCATGCTATGGCTGACAACAAATTGGTATTTTCGTCATTCATGACAAGTTACATGGAGAAAAAAAATTAAGAAGGCAAGTTTCCACCGTGCTCGACCTATGGGCACAACAGAGAATCGTTTTGAGATTCTTTGTAGAGACAGGGGCCGTCGTGGTGGCAACCGCGAGAGGACAGTACAAGAGTGCATTATCCGCAATGAGTCATGCACATGCTCCTGTATGAAGCCAATGCTTCTACACAGGCCATGCTCGCATGTTATAGCAGCTTGTTCACTTACAAATTTGGCACCCAAGCGTTATGGGTTTGCTATATTTGGCACCCAAGGAGATAGTCATGACAACATGGAATGCAGAGATCTATGGGTTTGCTATATTTGGCACATTCACAAACAACCCTGGCCGTAACTACCTACGTGGTCCTGATAAAGAAAAATTGAGGCAGAAGCGTGGTCGTCACAAGACACGGCGTATTAGAAATGATATGGACGAGTCTGAGACAGGAAGACTGGAGGACAGATGTACGAAGTGTGATGGGACCGGACAAACCTACAAGAAGTGCCCCGGTAAGAAGACAACAGAGGGAGCAGCTGAAGCAGGCCCTTCCGGGAATCCACAAGATTGTCGTCGTCCTCGTACACGTCGTGGAGTACCAAGGATGGATGGAACAGTTCGTTGAAGCATTATTGTTCTTTACTCTAGGTTGATTCATGTTGTTGTATGTCAAGTAACGTCTTTAATGCGTTTCGTGTTGTGTCATGCGAACTAAGTTATTATGGACATTGTATTTCGTATTGTAATGTATTGTGAGACTTTGAGTTGTAATGCGACTAGATTCCTATAATGTGTATGTTATTTCCTGATTTTATAAGCAACGTGTATAGGTATGGCGACGGGGGGTGGAGCTGAGTTGGAGTTACTGGACTCCAATTTGGACCGTCGGCACCGATCCTACTTGAGTGCTGTTACTGCAGCCGAGCTGCCTGTTCTACGCCCGAGGGTACCTCTGGAGTTGTTGCGGTTAGACGATCGATGGATACCGAGGTATGCATCATTATGTGTTCAATTTTTTTGTTTATTTGTTTCAATTTTTTGTCGAAAACTAATCACTTTAACTCTTGCAGGTTACAGGCAGCTGGACTCCTACCACTTTGTAGGCTTCTTGAGGCCACCGGGCCTGAGGAGTAGGCCGATCCTGCCAGACGGTTTTCGTACGACCGTTCTCTGCTAGCTGCACTAGTGGACCGCTGGAGGCCTGAGACTCACACCTTCCACTTTCCTTGTGGGGAGATGGCACCGACACTTCAGGATGTGTCGTTCTTGCTTGGAGTACGCACTGCTGGTCAGGCGGTCTCCTCTCCCGACGTGGCAGACACTTGGCGGCACGACCTTCTTGTCCGCTTCGAGGGTATCGTTCGTGCGCTAGGTGCTCCACCGTACCGGACTATTCCTGGTGACCAGCACCACGGGCCAACGAATAAGTGGCTACTACAGTTTCAGGTAAAGTGATACATCATGTCGTACATTTCATCTGCATGTTCAATTTTTGATACCTATAGGTAACATTTGTTTTTCTATCGTGACATGCAGGCGGACTACATTCACCCGGATGCAGATGAGGCCACTGTGTCGAGGCACTTGGAGGCGTACCTCCTTTGGTTGTTTGGTTGGATCATGTTCACAAGTTCACACGGGAACTCTGTGGGCAAGCAGCTGATCCCCTTTGCCCGTGCGATTGCGGACGCACCGCTTGACGCTGTTCCCCAGTTCAGTTGGGCTTCTGCTATCTTGGCAGTGACGTACCGAGGCCTTTGTGACGCTTGCACAAAGACGGACCCGAACGCTATCCTCGGTGGTTGCCCATTGCTCCTCCAGATGTGGGCATACGAGCGATTCAGTATCGGACGTCCACACATGGATCTGTCGACTTACGGAGGAGTTTTCTACGGTGACAGCGAGGAAGACGGCCCAACCATGGGCTCCTTGTGGTGCCGACGTCGGGTTAGTTCTTCTCACTTCCCGTGATTTTGTACACTTTTATTTCATTGTGTATATCTAATTGATTTGTTTTATTTCTATGCAGCCTACTTGGGCAAACCTGCAGGTTCACAAGGCTTATCCTGAGTACGTCTGGGAGTTCGACAGGATTCGAGGAGACGAGGACGTACGCTGGACACCTTACAGCCCAGAGGACGTTGCTGCCCGAGCACCGGCTGGGTTGTCGACGTTCTGCACGATCGACAGCGAGTACTGGCTTACGCGGAAAGCCCTCGTCTTCGACATCTTCGTCGAGGAGTACTCACCTCACCGGGTGATGCGTCAGTTCGGTCGTCACCAAGAGTTCCCGTTGACGGTTCCTGTTGGTATTTCTTACGTCACAGATAAATCCGCAAGCGCACGGAATACCGTTGTAGCACTTCACCCGGGAGTATTCCAAGGTATCGTATTTGTTTTTCCCAAGGAACGGAGTTATTCTACCGCAAGGCAAGTTTTACCCAAGGACAACCAAGACAACTAGCAGCTTAGGATTGAGAGGGTGATTATTATCTAGATATTTCTAAGGTTAGACGAATTCAGGTTCTACTCGTCTACTTCGAGCACCGGCTTAGGCTTTGGTCTGCCAAGCCACTCCGGCTAATGGCTCTACTATGTACCCGAACGTGGAGGGTTCCTTTGGATGGACAGGGCTGTCACTTCCTGCCACCTACCTCTACAAACCGTGGAGCACACAGCGGTCAAAGGCGACCTCCAGCCTAGACACCACGTCTATGCTATCGATCACTACTCTAGCCCCGGCCTGATACTGATTCAGAGAACTAGAGCACTCCTTGCGGAGCGACGATCCCGTTGAACGAGTTTAACAAGAATTATGCCTAGACGAATGATAAAGCTCAATAGATAGATAATCACCACGTATAATCACTAGAAGTGTTTACACGCCAAGGTAAAAGAATAGGAACTAAACCTCCAATGAAAAGAGGAGGAGAACTCCTATCTCTTCCTTGCCCTCTCTCCTATTCTACTAATATACAAGAGGCTCTCGGCCTGTGGATTGGAAATGAGGAGAGTCTTGTGTCTTGTGGTGTGTTGTTGTTTTGAGAGGGGGGGGGGGGTACCCCTTTATTTATAGCCTTGGAAGGTCGGCAACTTTGAGGCGGTTCCCGAGGTCGGTGACAATTAATGCAGTGGGAACCGACCTCCAGAGGTCGGTTGTGAACCGCCATAAAAAGATGGGCCAGGGGGGCCTCCCTGTCAGGTCAGCCGACCTGGCCTGGGCCCCACTGGGTCTCATCTTCCTCTGGCTTCCTCCCTTGGCTGTGTACAGGCCCAATCCACTTGCATTATTTGATCTTGACACTTGATTCTGTGGTTTTGGGCTTTTGGACTAAGTTCTTTAGTCCGGGAAAATCTGTTGATTGCAAAAGTTCATGCTTGGGGCCTGTTTTCCCTTGTTTTTATATGAATTGCACCTGCACTCATAATTTCACCAAGACTAGTGGAATTTGTTAGAAATAAGCCCTATGTCTACTCTTGGTGATGGTGTTAGGTCCAAAAGGTGCATAAAGTTGACGGTAAAAATGGGTCGTACGGACCGTCAACAAGATCTCCCACACTTAGCTCTTTGCTCGTCCTCGAGTAAAGCTGTGAGTGGAAACTGAGAGGAACTCTTCCCTTAGGTAAGTGAAATCTGCACACAAGCTATTACAAGCCACACCTTTCCACCTGTGAACATGATGGTGGCTAACATGAATTCTTGGATGATTGAAAAGTGGAACGGTTCATGACTCAAGTCACCTTGCCTTCACCTACTAAGTACCTTGGGTTTTTGAAAGAGTTTTGAAAAATATAAACAACATAGCTCTTGCTCCTCTATTGATTCTCTCGGATCGCTCAAAAAGTGTTTTTTCCTTACCAAAGCATTATCTTGCCTCTTTTGTCCTACTTCTAAGGCTTGTATGTGGAGCTCAAGGTAGGGATAGAAGAGGCATACTTGTATCACAAATATTGCTGAACCAAAAGAAAGGATACACGAAGAATTCAAGTCATACAACCTTGATCAAGAAGTGCATGTGTGGATGGATGTGTGGATGTTTATATGTGACGACTCCTTTATTGGATTTTACCTCTCTTTGTTTTGTATTTCCGAGACATGGCTATCATTTTTCTTCCTTTTCTTTTCATGCTCTGTACATGAGCATTTTTCTCTTTCTTTATCTTGCTCATCTTTTATGAGCCTTCTTTTTCTTTTGCATAGCCATGTCCCTCTTTTGTTTATTTGAGAGAGAGAGGTAAAATGGGATAAAAGTGAGGAGTGTCTTTATTTGGATGGGTGGATGTGCTAACTCCCGGTGTAGGAGTTTAGCATTTTTGGTGGATCGTGTACGTGATCTTGATCAAGAGAGCATGACAGGTTTCCCACTAGGGTCGCAAAATTTTGGAAAAGCTCATTGCAAAAAAACAAGTAGCATATGTATGTATGTTTGATAGTTGTGATTAACATATGGCATTGGTAGGAATTTATGTATCAAAAGAGAAGCAGCAAGCCATGATATTTTGACTTTTTGAAATAAAACTCCCAAGGACTTCGTAGATTTAAACAAAGGATCATTTCATCGAACCATATCACACTCGCCAATTATCTAGAAAAACATGGGTCCTATGGATAGATTGTTCGCAAGCAGGTGGTGATGGAGCGAGTAATAACAAGTGTGCATGATTATGTTGAGAGCAAAAGGGAGAGTATTGGGTTTTATAAAGATGTGCTAAAAAAGAAATTTTCCCAAGTTTTAATTGGTCAAGTTTTATTTTCGTATCTCAGAATGAACTTGACAGGTATGGTAGGCAAAAAGGGAGTGTGGGAAACAAACTTGAGTAGCACGGGAAAGCAGAGGCCCAGTGGGACCCACCAGGGGTCGGCCGACCTGGTCCAGGGGGTCGGCCGACCTTCTGTGGGCCCCTCTGGCTCCCTTCTTTTTCTGGTTGATTTCTTGCTATATTTATTTTAAGGAAAGTGCTACTACAGGTGATAAAACAAATCAGAGGATATCATGATAAAGATTTTAACTCAATTAAGTGCATGACATCAAATTCTTTATTTGTATCGGGCTCAAGACAAATTTTTAGACGCTGGCCATTTACCTTGAATATCTTACCTTCGTCGTCTTGGAGTGTGATTGCTCCGTGCGGCGAAGTGTCAATAACTGTATATGGCCCGTCCCATTTGCTTCGTAATTTTCCGTGCCCGAAGAGCTTCACCCGTGAGTTGAATAGCAAGACTTTGTCTCCAACTTTGAATTCTTTTCTTCTTATCCTTTGATCGTGCCACCGTTTAGTCCTCTCTTTGTATATAGCTGAGTTGTGATATGCTTTGTCTCTCCATTCTTCCAACTCAGCTATCTCTATTTTTCTCTTTCGTCCAGCATCCCTTAGGTCCATTTTCCATGTTCGGATGGCCCAATATGCTCGGTGCTCCAACTCGATGGGTAAATGACATGTTTTTCCATATACGAGTTGGTATGGTGACATGCCTATGGGCGTCTTGTATGCTGTTCGGTATGCCCATAGTGCATCGGGTAGCTTGCTTTTCCATGACTTCCCCATCTCTAGTACGGTCTTTTGCAGGATCCGTTTGATTTGTTTGTTTGATGTCTCGGCCTGCCCACTTGTTTGGGGATGGTACGGAGTTGCAATATTGTGTCGTGCTCCAAGCTCTCTAAGGAAGCTACGGAAGGTCTTATCGATGAAATGAGACCCTCCGTCGCTTATCACTAGCCTCGGTGTTCCAAATCTTGGGAAGATAATCTCGTGGAACATCCGGCGAGCATGCTTGGAGTCAGCGGCTCTGCAAGGCATTGCTTCTACCCATTTGGATACGTAGTCAACTGCCACCAAGATGTATTCATAGCCTTGGGATTTGGGGAATGGCCCCATGAAGTCGATGCCCCATACGTCGAAGATTTCGACTTGTAGATTGAAGTTGAGGGGCATAGCATCCCTTGCTGTGATGCCTCCAAATCTTTGGCATTGTGGGCATCGTCTGACGAATTCTTTTGTGTCTTCGTACATTGTTGGCCAAAAGAATCCGCTTTGCCATATCTTAGCCTGAGTACGAAACACTCCATAGTGTCCCCCGTATGGAGCTGCATGGCATTTTGTGATGATTTGTGTGCTCTCGGGTGTTGGCACACATCGTCTGAGCAGTCCATCGGCGCAGACACGGTACAGGTAGGGATCATTCCATAAGTGACGGCGACTCTCGTAGATGAATCGTTTCTTGTTTTCTCCGAGCGGTACGTACCCCGTCACGATGAAGTTCACGATGTTGGCGTACCATGGGTGCGCGTCCCTCACTTTGAGCAGCATGTCGTCGCGCAAGAAGTCATTGATGGGTAGTTCCTGCGGGTTAGTGAATTGCATGCGCGACAAATGATCCGCTACAGAATTTTCTACTCCTTTCTTATCACGAATTTCTAAATAAAACTCTTGGAGCAGAAGAATCCATCTTATCAAACGGGGTTTAGCATCTTTCTTAGAGAGCAAAAATTTTAAAGCGGCATGATCAGTGTAAACAATAACTTTTGCTCCGGCTAAGTAAGATCTAAACTTGTGAAAGGCAAACACAACAGCAAGGAGCTCTTTTTCAGTGGTAGTGTAATTTAATTGAGCTCCTGTCAGCGTTTTGCTTGCGTAAGAAATTGCATGATGCTTTTTATCTCTAGTTTGACCAAGAACAGCCCCCACAGCATAGTCACTAGCATCACACATAATTTCAAAAGGCAGCGTCCAATCAGGGGGTTGGATAATTGGAGCTGAGATGAGTGCATTTTTGAGAGTAGTAAAGGCAATCATGCAATCATCAGAAAACTCAAAGGGTGCATCTTTTGCGAGCAGATTTGTAAGGGGTCTAGCAATTTGAGAAAAATCTTTAATGAAACGATGATAGAACCCCGCATGTCCAAGAAAACTGCGAACACCCTTAATATTAACAGGAGGTGGAAGTTTTTCTGTTACTTCTAATTTAGCTTTGTCCACCTCTATCCCTTTTTCAGAGATTAAGTGCCCAAGGACTATGCCTTCTCTAACCATGAAGTGGCACTTTTCCCAATTGAGCACTAAATCCTTTTCTTGGCAACGTTGCAGGACTTTGTCTAAATTTTCTAAACAATGATCGAAGGTTTTTCCATAAACAGAGAAATCATCCATGAAAACTTCCATAATTTCCTCGATCATGTCGGAAAAGATAGACATCATGCATCGTTGAAAAGAAGCAGGAGCATTACATAGCCCGAAAGACATTCGTCGATAAGCATAAGTTCCGTAAGGGCATGTAAAAGTGGTCTTACTTTGATCGTCGGGATGGATGGGGATTTGATGATATCCCGAATACCCATCAAGGAAACAAAAGAAAGAATGATTTGCCAGCCGTTCCAACATCTCATCGATGAAGGGCAGCGGAAAATGATCTTTCTTTGTGGCCTTGTTAAGTTTTCGGTAATCAATGCACATCCTCCATCCCGTGACGGTTCGTTGAGGGATTAACTCATCCTTGTCGTTATGGACGACCGTCATTCCTCCCTTCTTAGGCACAACCTGCACTGGACTCACCCACTCGCTGTGTGGAACAGGATAGATAATACCAGCATGCAAGAGTTTTAAGACCTCTTTCTTAACAACCTCTCTCATCGCATTATTTAGCCTCCTTTGAGGTTCCCTAGAAGGTGTACTTTCAGGATCTATGGGAATGCGATGGGTGCAAAGAGCAGGGCTGATTCCTTTGAGGTCTCCTAGCGAGTAGCCAAGAACAGGGCGATGCTTTTCTAACACGGCTAAGAGTTTAGTGCTTTCTTCCTCCGAAAGCTTGTCACTTAAGATGACAGGGGTTTCGGGGTTTCCGTGAAGAAAAGCGTAGCGCAAGCCTGGTGGAAGTGGTTTAAGTTCTATTGGAGGTGGTGGCGGTGCAAGGGTTTCAGGTAGCTCTAAAATTTCCTCCGAATCATCTTCTTCTAGAACAAAATCAAGAGCATCTTCGTCCAAAGATGATTCGGGGGTTTTATGAAGAAAAATCGCCATAACCTCCTCTATGCATTCATCTTCCTTAGGTAGTTCCTCGGCGAAGGAATTTCGTGCTTGAGTGATAGGAATAGAGAAAGGTTCATCGCCGAGGGTGAAGTCGATGGTTCCAAAAGGTGACATCCCCAAGAAAAGTTTTTCTATGGGATATCTTACAAAGACATCGAAATCCGAGATTCTGAAGACATGGAAGTCCAAGGATACCTCCGCTTCATCGTGCTTGATGCGAACGCCTCTAACGATCCCCAAACCCTCAAAGATATGCCCCGGAGAGGTTCTAAGGAGTTTGCTAGTGGGTTCCCATGCTTCGCTGCCGAACATGGTTAAAGCAAAGGATTCGGACATGATGTTGGCTCCTACTAGAGGGTTGTAGAGAACGTCAACTTTGGATTACCGAATTAAGCTTTGAATGGTTGAGGTGGGGAGGACAAGTTGAATTATATCGGAAGAAAGCTCATTTTCCCTCAACCATTCATCGCTCATGATCGACGTCAACTCCCGAATAGTTTTTAAGAGAAAATCTTTTTCCAAAGGTTCGGGGGTTGATGCACAGATCTGAGGTTTCTTTTGACAAGAGTAGTTCAAGGTGTTTCCAAAATTTTCGAAAATCTCTTCCTCGAACTCAAATGGGAACTCAAGAGGTTCATCTTCCTCTATCATGGTTCTTATGTTAGATGAGAACTCGGGCGTCGGCTCTACCAATGTAGACACCAATTGTTGTGTTTCTTGCGCAACGAGTTCCTCATCTATTGACTCCGGCTCAACTAGTAAATCAGCGAAAAAAGGCGTGTTTTCCACAATTCGATCCAAAAGTTCGTGTGCTTCCGCTATGGTCTTATGAGTAAAAGATCCACCAGCGGCCGTGTCAAGATAAAGCGCGGTATCGCTGCTCAATCCCGAATAAAAATGTTGCAATAAAACTGGTTCGGGGAGCAACAATTCTGGTCCAGAGTCTGTTAATGAACAGAATCTGATCCAAGATGCACTTAAAGTTTCCTCCTTTTCTTGACGAAAGATAATTATTTCCGCTCGTAGAGAAGAATGCTAGACAAAATTTGTCTCGCAATTCTTTCCAATCACCGTTTACTCTCTTAGCGGTGTAAATGTACCATTGCCTCGCCCTCTCATTGAGAGAGAAGGGAAACAATTTCCATTTCAATGTTTCTTGTGTCATGCCATGGATCGATCGGCATGAACACAAATGCTCAAACTCTCGCAAGTGTTCATAAGGATTTTCATGTTTAGAACCCGAAAAGGATAAACCTCTTATCATCAAAATGTAATCGGGGGAAAACTCATAGCCAGATGAAGAAATAGGTTGTGATGATGATGGTGGCTCTAAGAGCTCGCCCCGTGGAGTAGAGAATGATTGGATGGTGGGTTGTGACTCCATGAAATATTTTTTTTTGAATTTAAGGGAAATAAAAATAGAACGGTAAGTAAGATAGATTACGAGGGCAAACTTAATTTGCAATAGAGATATCAACCGCTCCCCAGCAACGGCGCCAGAAATGCTTGTTGGTATTTCTTACGTCACAGATAAATCCGCAAGCGCACGGAATACCGTTGTAGCATTTCACCCGGGAGTATTCCAAGGTATCGTATTTGTTTTCCCCAAGGAACGGGGTTATTCTACCGCAAGGCAAGTTTTACCCAAGGACAACCAAGACAACTAGCAGCTTAGGATTGAGAGGGTGATTATTATCTAGATATTTCTAAGGTTAGACGAATTCAGGTTCTACTCGTCTACTTCGAGCACCGGCTTAGGCTTTGGTCTGCCAAGCCACTCCGGCTAATGGCTCTACTATGTACCCGAACGT
Source organism: Eragrostis curvula (assembly GCA_007726485.1). Taxonomy (NCBI): domain Eukaryota; kingdom Viridiplantae; phylum Streptophyta; class Magnoliopsida; order Poales; family Poaceae; genus Eragrostis; species Eragrostis curvula. The sequence continues at coordinate 8,001 of RWGY01001122.1, read as the reverse complement.
GGAGGGTTCCTTTGGATGGACAGGGCTGTCACTTCCTGCCACCTACCTCTACAAACCGTGGAGCACACAGCGGTCAAAGGCGACCTCCAGCCTAGACACCACGTCTATGCTATCGATCACTACTCTAGCCCCAGCCTGATACTGATTCAGAGAACTAGAGCACTCCTTGCGGAGCGACGATCCCGTTGAACGAGTTTAACAAGAATTATGCCTAGACGAATGATAAAGCTCAATAGATAGATAATCACCACGTATAATCACTAGAAGTGTTTACACGCCAAGGTAAAAGAATAGGAACTAAACCTCCAATGAAAAGAGGAGGAGAACTCCTATCTCTTCCTTGCCTTCTCTCCTATTCTACTAATATACAAGAGGCTCTCGGCCTGTGGATTGGAAATGAGGAGAGTCTTGTGTCTTGTGGTGTGTTGTTGTTTTGAGAGGGGGGGGGTACCCCTTTATTTATAGCCTTGGAAGGTCGGCAACTTTGAGGCGGTTCCCGAGGTCGGTGACAATTAATGCAGTGGGAACCGACCTCCAGAGGTCGGTTGTGAACCGCCATAAAAAGATGGGCCAGGGGGGTCTCCCTGTCAGGTCGGCCGACCTGGCCTGGGCCCCACTGGGTCTCATCTTCCTCTAGCTTCCTCCCTTGGCTGTGTACAGGCCCAATCCACTTGCATTATTTGATCTTGACACTTGATTCTGTGGTTTTGGGCTTTTGGACTAAGTTCTTTAGTCCGGGAAAATCTGTTGATTGCAAAAGTTCATGCTTGGGGCCTGTTTTCCCTTGTTTTTATATGAATTGCACCTGCACTCATAATTTCACCAAGACTAGTGGAATTTGTTAGAAATAAGCCCTATGTCTACTCTTGGTGATGGTGTTAGGTCCAAAAGGTGCATAAAGTTGACGGTAAAAATGGGTCGTAAGGACCGTCAACAGTTCCTCGTGTTGTTACGCCGTCAGTTCACTCGTAAGTTATTCAACTACATCTACTAAATCTATAAAATATTTGGTTTTTTCTGTCTAATTCCACTCTTTATGTAGTTACATGCGGAAGGGGCAGGCGGCAGGCACCAGTTGGTGGACACGTTTGGAGCCGTGGATGGTACAGTGGGGCCAGGCGTTGGAGTACGTCATACAGGAGACGAGGCCGTTCACCTCCGAGGCCTACGAGGACTACCTACGTTGGTACATTCCTCGCACACGGACCAGGGTCACGCACACACCCACGGTGCGACAAAGCCACACCCCGACCCTGAGAGACACGTACCCGAGCCACAGGGACCAGGCCTCGTCGCTGGCGGTACGATCTTTACTAACTTATGTCTTTGCAATCATTTTCTGTTATATGTCAATACTCATTTTAAACTCGATGTCCTCTTAATAGATTGATCTAGCACAGCGGATCGCCGTGGAGTCCGGATCAGTTCTACAGCCCATGAGGCAGGGCATTCAGCTTACCGGACACGAGATCTCTCTTGCGATGAAGAGGATTTACGACTCCGCCACAGACATCGTCAAGCTCAACTCTTGCACTTCCTTTTGTCGGCATACCGATGCCGTGCCGCACCCTTCTCAGTCAGCACCCAGGGCGGAGCGACCTATGTTTCAGCATCCGACCTACACTCCTAGGACTGCAGCACCACCTCCTCCTCCTCCTCCGGTGTTCACAACAGGTCAAACCCTATACTATTTTGTTCAAATGATTATTGACATGTTTTCCTTACTGACATGTCTCATTTATTATGCGCAGGTCCAAGCTATAGTGGTTGGCGACCAACTGGCGACGTTGCTGGCTCGTCTTCGCAGGTGCCACGCATGGCTCCAGGTAAGGTCTACTACTAATTTCTCCTCATAGTATAAATTATTGTTAGCTTTTGCATAACAACTTTCTTCTTATAGGGTCTGAGATGGATGACTACGACTACGACGACGAGGAGGTCTCCGGACACTCCGAGCGTTATGGCCGACGATCTCCGACGCCTTTCGACCTGGACGCGTACATGGCTGAGGGGCAGCACGACACACTTCGTCCTTCGCAGTTGAGTGGCGCACCACCAATGACACAGCCTTCGCAGCAGTACGACGACACACCAGCGCCTGCTGGAGGTCGACCCACACGTCAGGTGGTTCCTCCTTCGCCGTTGACGTACTCAGCCGGTCACGTCAGAGCGGGTCGCAAGGCACCCAAGCCTGGCACTGTTAGGGGTGTGCCCCCTAAGCGTGGGAGGCACTAGCTATCTCTTGTATCATTTGTGTGTGACATGGCTTTTTATTTTGTACGATGTTTTATCAGTTTTCATGTTTCCTATTTTATTAAGTTATGCCACAACAATCGAAAAAAAATTATGAAAAACAAAAACGAAATATGTTTTTTTTCATGTCCCCTCAATTAATGCTCTCGATGCATGCATCACAGCCCCGTCAAACTCCCATCAAAGGTCCCCGCTTTGCAAAACAGACAAAGAATCCCAGGAGCATCCAATGTCCCCATGCATGTATATTTGCTCAATGTCACGCTTTTGATGCATGCATCCGAGTCCCATCAAAATAATAAAGGTCCCCGCTTTGCAAAACAGCCAAAGAATCCCAGGAGCATCCAATGTCCCATGCATGCATCCGAGTCCCATCAAAATAATTAAGCTACATTATAGCCGGAATCTCTAGTACGGCCTCCCACTTGTGCTTTCAATTTCAGGAACCACTCCTACAAAACCTTATCCTCTACTCACTCTTTCATTCACAGCAACCTCTCTTGCATCACAGCGGCATCCACTCTTCTTCCACGCTTCAACAACACCATCCATGGCAGGACCATCTAGTGAAGGCTTTCCATGGACACCACAATACATCGAGAGAGCACTGGACGCAATCTGGCGTGTCGTGCGTGAACACCGGGATGATCCTTTCTGGGAGAACAATCTCGCACAAGCTGTCTCAAGGTTAAATGCAACAATCCCTACGACCTCACACACTAGAAGATCAAAGGCAGTTGTATCATAGGGTTTGCGAGCTGGCAAACCACCCGTCAGTGTTAGGTTTCTCTAGTACTACATTCAAGATAATGATGCTCCCCGATCAATATGCCTCCCACGTTCAGGTACACTCAATTTTTTTTATTTTTATATTATCGGTTTCAATTTCTTTTGCTCATTCGACTGCTTCTCTTTTATTAGGCATTTCCGGAAGACAAAGAATTGATCGACAACTCTATCCCAAACTTCTTCTATCTATTTATGTTCTTCGGTGGAGGTTGCATGCCAGGTTCACGTAGAAGGCGACATACCTAATCCAACCGTAGTGTTTCGGAGCCATCTAACACAGCAACATCCCGTCGAAGAAACACTGCAAGAAGACGCGCTCCGGCAACGCGCGTGCAACCAAACGCCAACGACGATGAAGACGACGATTTCATGCCCATGCAACCCTCAAGACCTCCGCCTCCACTCGAAGACCCTGACGACGAGGCATTTAGTGAATCTGTTTTGCGAGAACGACCCTCCAACAGCGACTTCTCAGCGCCACCTCGCCCACAGCCATCATCCAACCCCTACAGTATGGACATTAACTTCAGTAATATGTCTCGGCGGTGGGATCGAACATTTCCGTAAGATTAGGTGGCATAGCATACCATGTGTACAAGCTTTTATGTGTGTGACATAGCTTTTATTTTGTATGATATGTACTCATGTGCACATAGTTTTTATTTTGTACGATGTTTTATCAGTTTCCATGTTTCCTATTTTATTAAGTTGTGCCACAATAATCGAAAAAATTTTTATGAAAAATATAAACGAAATATGTTTTTGTTTCTTCCTGTCGCCCTTTAGGTGGGCGACTTTTCCTTGTCGCCGTTTTAGTGGGCGACTGGTTCCTGTCGCCCTTTTAGTGGGCGACTTGTTCCTGTCGCCCTCCAGGTGGGCGACTTTCCCCTTGTCGCCCACGCGTGGGGCGACTAGGCCCCACCAGACCGCGGCCTGGGGGATTTTAGTCCTTGTCGCCCGCGCATGGGGCGACTGGCCGAAATCGCCCGTCCTTCGGGCGACTGGTCGACTAGTTTTGCAATTTTCGAAAACATGCGGTTATTAATAAAAATATAATAAAAAATTCGATTAAAAATAAAAAAAATTCTGCTCCATGTCTCTTTAGATGGGCCCCTTTTTTTTTTTTTTGAGGGAATTTAGACGGGCTCGGTGATTGCCATTATGTTTGCTGGGCTTGACAAACAACCTTGTTCCCAGCCCAAATTAATCGCTCCTAATCATCATCAACCTAGGGCTACGCACCACGATACAGGGACGGAGCCGCCAAGTGATCTCAGTTCCTCACCGCCTTCTACCCAAACCAGTATGAAACTGCTGGTGCGGCTTGCTCTGGGTTGTTTCAACGGGTCAAGCCTCTTCCGATGGCCAGGCTCCGTTAGCCGACGATCGATCCATCTCGTTCCTAGTTGCGGCCAGCCGAGGGATGCCTCCGGTTTAGTCATAAACCAAGCACCTCAGGTTTCGTAATTCATTAAAGCTACTCCCAGATTTCTTGAAGTTCTTTAGGTCAAAGTTTCTAGTAAATCCAAGTGTGCATGATTACTGAAGTGCACAAGAGAAGTTCATATCTGAACCTGCACATATGCAGAAGGGCACATCGATCTGAAACTGCATAACAGAAAAAGTGCGTATCTAATTTGTTTTTTGCATATATGGCGGATGAAGTGCTTACATAAAAATAAGACAGAGATCAACAACTGCTTAATGTTCAATTCGAGGCTAAGATAGTTGTACCATTCAGAAATATGAAACAAAAAATACTCGTCTTTTTTTTTATCGGCCATCTTGGTTTTGAAACCGAAAAATTATTGTAAAACCTCTTTTAACAGCATGTCAGCACCGAAGTTTTGCCGAAAAACAGTGATCTGGTTGCCCTATACGGTCCTCATTGTACGGGACAACTGACAACAGAGCCTTGCTCCTTGTGTCAACCTCGATCGTCCATTTCCTTCTGTCCTTGTAGTTTAGATAGCCGCCATAGTCGTTGCGGACTACGAAGCAGACAACATCGGGGTTGTCAGAGCCCACAATGGGGTACTCAAGTTTGACGTGCGGGAGGCCCTGGTAGCCCGGCTGGGACCATAGTTCATTGCAGTCGAGCACACCATCCTTCACCCATGTCATTGGCTCATTCATGCTGAGAATTATAGTCCAGGTGGTAACCATGAACGAGAAGCATCCGTCCTCGCATGTGGTCTTTCCAGGGCCACCGCAGCAGCAGCGGGAGTTGATGCTGACGTACCTCACCGTGCCGGCACCAGCGGGGGCCAAGTGCTCCATGTACGGCAAGCTTGGCCGTCCGAGATCATAAGTGTGGGCGGGGTTGCCCTGGAGCGGTTCCCCGGGCAGCTGCACATACCGGAGCCGGAGGCTCGCATCGTCTGCCGCCACGTCGCATAGGAGGAACCCACGCATGTAGTCCACCCAGCACAGGAACCGCTCCCCGACGGCGAAGGCCGCGTCTGTCCCCCACCACCGCAGCAGTTCCTCGCCTTTGTCGTCTTTGCTGCCGGTGTCGTAGACGATGGGCACCTTCTTAATCTTCCACTTGCAGTCGCGGTGGGGGTGGAGCACACAGAGCTCGGCCACGTCTCGAGGCGCGTCGACATCATCGTCCGGTGGCAAGTCGAGCTGGGCCACCACGAACTCGGCCTCGCCGCGGCGCAGAACACCGGTTTCCCCGTCCAAGGTGCGCGCCTCAGGCAGTCTCTCGGCGTGCCGGCGCTGGTATTGCTTGGTGTAGTAGCAGGCCGGGAGCAGTGACAGCGACGGCGGACGCCCGGCGCTCGACTCGTACAGGAAGTAGTCGATCGCCACGGTCCTCGTCTCGCCATAGCGGTAATCCCTCTTGCGGGGAGGGAACAACTCGAAGAGGAGGCAGTCTCCGTGGGCCGCGATTACCCTGGGGTTCTCGGCGTACTCGTCGGCGCCGGAGACCACCACGTCGTAGTAGAAGAGGGAGACCGCCGGCGGCGGCGCGAGGCCGAAGGAGACACGGAAGTGTCGTCCTGTTGAGGTGCAGGACGCCGCCAATGTCTTGTCATCCGCGTCGGCGACGGAGGAGTCCCTGCGGTGGCTGAAAGGGCGGATCATCACCCAGCGAGGGCAGGTAGAATCGGCGTCGCCGGCCTTCGGCAGATCGGAGGGTTGTCTCGGCGCCTGAGTTGGGGATTCCATGGGACTGCAGCAATTTCGATCCTGATCTATCGCGAGAAACTGGGCTTGTGGGTAGGCCCAATGCCCCTCCAAGTTCTACTAATTTTCTAAGCAAACTCTAGTATAATCACAGTATAATATAATGTTATCCGAGTTGAATCCCTTTACAAACTCCGGCAATGCAATCCACAAGGAGTCGCGTAGGTGTACGTGCAGCTAGGGCGAAAAATAATTCAGTGTTTAGGATTTCGCGAGACTGAGAAAAATCTAGACCCATTGAGACTGAAAAAATAATTGAGATCCTAGGATTTATGTATTTTTTTATACTGATCTTTTTTTATTGCTAAATTTCGAGTGCAACTGTAACGCCCTGAAAATTCACCCTTAAAATTCGCAAATCAAATCGCAACTAAAATCGGAAGTTTTCAAAACCTTTCTCTCCCTCTCTGCTATCTGGGCTGTTTCCAGCCCAAGCTACCGACCCCTTTTCTCTTTTGGCCTGGTCCATCTCTCCTTTTTCCCTCTCTCCTTCGATCCAGCCCACTGCTACCTCCCAGCCCATCTAGCCCAACCGGCCCGTGCAGCCTTCTTCCACCTCCAGCACTGGAGCAGCACGCATGCGTGAAGAAGCTTCACCAAACTCTGGACAAGCCTTCACTCCCACCTGCCCGTCTACCACCTTTACTCCTCTGCCCGAGCTATCTCATCGCTCTGCACCGTCCAGCAGCTACGCGACGCGCCGCCCACGCCTCGCAGCACCGCCCATGCCTTGCTCTGCCGCGATGGTCGCATCGCACAGTTGCGACGACCCGAGCACAGCACCGCTGTCGCCTGCACGCCAACGCGAGCAGCCAGAGGAGCCCGTCCCCTACCTCTCTCCCCTGCTCTGCGCGCAGCCGTCGCCTCCGCTACACCGCGCATGCGCACCCACGCCGCAAGTGGCCAAGTTGCCTGAGCTCTCGCGTCCCGTCGCTCCAAAGCCGCACGCCACGCCGTCGGCTCCGCCGTCCCGTCCCTGCCGGCGAGCTCCCTCCTCGCCGCGCGCCTATAAATAGCCTTCCACGCGAACTGTTTTGCCACCGCGCTGCCCCAGCCCTGCAGCAGGTGAGCTTCTTCTTCCTCTCTCTGCTTCTCAGCCGACGGCGCGCCGCCCGTCGATCCCCCCTCCCCAGCGCCACCTAGCCTCGGCTGAGCTGCCTTCAAGCATCTCCAGCACCACCTCCACCTCCCCATACCGCTCAATCGCCATCCCCCTGCCCCAATCGAGCTTCCCTTGGGCAGCCATGGCCGCCGCCCTCTGTGCCCGGCACAGGCGCCGTTCCCCACAGCCTCCCCTCAAATTGATGCCACAAGCGGATGCGCCGGGTCCTACTCCTTCGATTCCCCCACTCCCTAGCCTCCCTCCTGCCCTCTCCCCATGTCGATTTGAGCTCCTGGAGCTCGTTCATGGCGAGCAGGAACAGGAGCACCCGCTCCTCTGTATCGATCCCCATGTCCCGATCTGTTTTCCCCGTGGGCCAGCAACATAAGCACCAGCCACTTAGGCTTATGGCCCATTCATCCTTCCCGCAGGCCCAAAACTCCCCGGCAGGCCTTTTCCTCTTTTCCTTGACCGAAACACCAGCAGCAGCCCAGCACGTGTACATGCTGTTATTTCCTTTCCGAATTTATTTTCGGAATAATCCTATAGCCTCCACTGTAAAATCAATATCTCCCTCGTCTGAACTCCGATTGACCTCATTCTTCCTCCTAAATTCATCTAAAACCGAGCTCTATCCATTACCATCACTTTCATATTTTGCA